>VYXD01005452.1:392396-409911 GCA_013397195.1 Hylia prasina
CTCTGGAAGGAAGGGAATGGCATGGCACAGCCTGGCTGTGCCAGCTGGTCCCAAAGCTCCACAGCAGCACCTGGCACTGGATGGTGCGCTGGTACTGATACAAATGTGTTTTCCCAACCAATTCAGAAGCAAATCCAGCATTTCTCCCATGTTGTAACTCAAATGTCTTCCCTCTCCCCTCTGCAAGGATGCATAGGATTTCTCCACTGTCATTGAGAAGTTGGTCTACTTTCCCCAGCATCTGGGTTTCTCAGTAGCTGACCTTACAGTTTCCTCTGTGTCAGACAGAGGCTGCTGCTGCCTTTGAAGGAATTCAGCACTAATGGCACTGTCTGGCAGGGAGTGACAGGCTCAGAGGATCAAAGACAAGAACATAAATCTAACAACCTCCAGCCCAGGAGCCATCTCCCCCCTCCCTACTGATAAGAATGCATGATTGAAGAGAGGTGGGAGGATTTACTGGGAGCAGAAAATGCATGAGGAATGAAGAGAGAGGTAACCATGTACTAATGAACTTATGACAGCAGGGCATTTCCCTAGATATTAATATTCCTTTTAAGTCCCTCTGAACCCTCTTAAGGTGATTAGTTTTGCTGTATTTTCTCACCCTAGGGCAGGGAAATCCCATTGCTGTGACACTTGGCCGGGTAAACAAGGTCACCTTCTCCCTTTCCCATGAGGACATTCCAGCCAGGTTCTGACAGCTTGCCTGTTCCTGGTTTCTCTTAGGGATAATATCTCCCTTGGGCATGAGTAATGCAATGTCACTTTAGGAATCCAGAGCACTCTGGATTCCTAAAGTGGAGGATTTGATAAACTTACAGACACTTCCAGGAGCTACAGGGCCAAGGTAGATTTCTTGCTCACTCTCTCTGCTTTTTACTAAGACAGACTGCCCTTTCCTCTGCCTTCCTCACTGGGAGCTGCGCAGCCCTTGTTTAGGGAACCACATGCATCACAGAATCCCCCACACCAAAGCTCCCCTGTTGTTCTCTGTGTCATAGAACCATGGAATTATGTGGGTTGGAAAAGACCTTTAACCTCATCATGTCCAGCTGTTCAGCCAGCACAGCCAAGTCCACCACTGAACAAAGTCCTTCAGAGCCAC
Source organism: Hylia prasina (assembly GCA_013397195.1). Taxonomy (NCBI): domain Eukaryota; kingdom Metazoa; phylum Chordata; class Aves; order Passeriformes; family Sylviidae; genus Hylia; species Hylia prasina. Next base: position 393,505 of record VYXD01005452.1, read on the forward strand.
ATCTACACATCTCCTAAATAGTCCCAGTGGTGGTGACCCCACCACTTCCCTGGGCAACCTGTCCCACTGCTTGACCACAATGAGGAATTGTTCCTGATGTCCAATCTAAACTTCCTGCGCTGCAACCTCAGGCCATTTCCTCTCAACCTGGAGATGTCCTTCAGTCTCGTCTTCCTGTTTTCTGCTTTCCAGTCTTGCTAGGATATGCTTTGGGGAGCATGCCATCCATATCAGTGTTAATGAATGTATTGGGGTCTGTTAGGTCAGTGTTTCAAGGGCAGGAGAATTTTGAAAAGATACTTGCACATAGCAAGGGACCTAAAAAGTTTACTGGAGCCCTCCACTGTTTTCATTTCTTCACCCCAGGTGGCTCTACTTAAACTAATTTTTTTTTAGTTATAATGCTAATTATGTTGGAAATCCTTGTTCAAACAGACAGTGGTCCCAAATGGACTCTTTACCTGGACTAGTATAAATTAAAACATGAAAGTCTTTTCTACATTCAGAGTCTTTTTTGTCCCAAAGGAGCTCAGCCATTTCAGCCCACAGAGGATGGTGCCCATTAACAACTATAACACCACTGACTCTCAAAAATCTTGCCTGTTCCATTTTGTAGGCAGTGGAATTGAGTGAAGGGCAGTTTGGGGTTGTGGGAGGTGATTTTAACCAAAAATAAAGTAAATTTTGATCTCATCTTCCACGTAATCACTGACTCCCTGTAACAGAGGAAAGGGGAAGGCCAGACTACATATCAGTGCTAAGCTCAAGTGAACCAGCTGAAGGACAGGCTGTGTCAGGAAATGCCTGGCTGGAAAACTGGCCACAGCGTAGAAGTCTGCATACCACTGAAATACATAAGTGAATTTTCTTGATATTGTGGGAAAAGTGCTGATTTGAAGCCTATAACAGATGAATGTAAACAGTCATGACAGTCAACAGACCTACAGGAAGACTGGATCAGGACTAGAAAAATAGGATTTTTAATATTGCCCAGAAGTGCAATTGACTTTCTTTCTAAGTGAAAAAGCAATTACCACTTTCTTCTTGTCACCAAAACTGCTCTTGCCTTTCTGCCTCCTGTCCCACATAATTAGAGCAGACACCCATAAAGTTTGATATTGACACTGAACACTGCTGAGGAGAGGGAAAAAGAACAAGTGTGAATGGGTGTCCTGGAGTTTTACAATACCTTGTGTTGCAGCCTCCTAAAATGGTCACAAAAACACAGATCTCTTGTTTTACAGGTAAATGACTGCAAGACAAATAGGTGGAACTCTTTCACTAAAGTCTTTGAACATGATAGCTGTATTGAATAAATTGAGGGATTTTAAATGGAAAGAAGTGAAAATATCAATAGTGGTTACTGCAGAGGATCATTTGCTGCACTTTCCTTAAGAGAAAGAAAAATTGGCGTTTGTTTGATGGTACACAAAATATATACATCAAAGTTTTACCCTACTAAGTTATAAACCTTATTGAAAATGTTCTGTACAGATATAGAAAGAAAATCTTTGGCTGATGCTTTCATCAACAAATACAGCTGCTAAAATAAAACTACTAACCCTCCCAAATAAATTTATATTTATTAATATAAATTGTTTTTTAAATGCAATTGAATCCACATATGAAATCCACATATATATGCTGAGCCACTGTTTGTATTTTCTGTTGCCTTTGGTCTGCATTTCAAGTTTCAGCAGAGCTTCCTTTATATTCATAGTTTATTGCAGTCCAGTCACAGTGAGTTTATATGGGTGTCTTCTGGTCTTCCTCAGCCACTGCTTCCATCATGTGTCTGAATAGTAAATTGAGAATATTTAGGATGCTTGATTTGTGTATCTGTTTAATTGCACCAGACTGGACAGCTGGTCATTTTGCAAAAAGACCAAAACCAACACATTTTCTTTGATTCTTCTTTGGGCCAATATCAAGTGTTTGAATTTTATGTTTGTGGTGGGTTGTTTTTTTCATTTTAATTATGGGGGAGGGGGAATCAAATTTTTGTCTTTGGCATTGAAAAACTTGAAGTTAATTTTATGGTTAATGTGAATTTTTTTCAAGGATTTTTTCTATTAAAAATAGATTTTTGAATTCTAGTGAAAAGCAACCAATTGTAGGTTTTCTGTGGCCTATCAGAAACAAGTTTGAGTACCAGAATGCCACATTCCATGCTGCTGTCCAGACAAAAATTAAATCTCATTGCAGCTGTCATTTTCAGGCTCTCTCATTATAGTAGTGACAGAAAAGGCCCTTAACTATAAAATCATGCATGCAGGAGTAGTAGTAGAAACTTCCTTGTTATAAATTTTTGTGCATTACATGAGTTAGGAAGTTTATTTTTTACTGGTAAAAAAAAACAACCAAACAGACAAACAAACATACAAACTGCAAACTAAGCAGGTAATGTGTTAGAATAGGTAACCAGGAAACAACATTCAGATATGGGTTCTTGTAGCTGAGGATGGAAAAGGGGAAGAACTGGCTCCGAAGAGGCTGGAGTTAAAAGGAGAATGGGGATATGAACAACTTAATCTAGTCCATGGCAGGGAGGTTTGAACTGGATGAGACTTGAGGTCCCTTCCAACCCAAACCTCTCATGATTCCATTATTCTATATTCCTGATAGTTCCAGACAGAGCCCTTCTGAAATGAGGGGTGTTCCCCAGAGGTCTGAAGCTACTACAGGTGATGTCTTAGTTAAGCAAGGATGGATGAAGGGAATAAATAAGTTGTATCTTGCTCCTCTGAGGAAACCCTCCACCAAATTCCTTGTGTATTAAGCTTCCAGTTTAAGATCTGCCTGTGTTCCCCCTTTTCCCAACACAACAGTTTCAAGAATTCAGCAGCAATCGCTACATCTTGAAACTTTTTTCCTAGATGCATCTTTCAATTTTTACAATATTTTGCCTACAGTTGACTGGCTGGGTCACCCTCCATCCAAAATGTCATTTGTCCTTGGTCTTTCTGTTTCCATGCCTGCACGGTTCAGTGACATTTTGTTCCTTCTGTCCATCTGGTTAACACACCTGCCTTCCTTTCTTCCAGGTACAGCAGCTGATGACTATGACAAATAAAAGTTTAGACTGAAAAGCAATGCAGTCTTGTTCCTCCACCACACAAGCTATTTTTAAAGGTGAACGTCAATGAAGTTCCAACTCAGTTTTTATTTCAGCAGTAATGGTCCCCTGAAGATTTGCAGGGAGTGAAAGTCAAAAGCAAGATATAGGGAAGCAAATCTATTGTTTGACCAGTGTGAAGCATCACAGCCTGCAAAAGAATAGGATCAGTTCTTTCCATTTAGATTGCATTGCCCACTCTATTACAGGCTGTTCCAAAATATCTTTGTACAGTACAAATTTTATTGATAGTTAAGGAGCTCCAAGATTTTCTCAGCATAAAGCAAGCATTCAGTTTTGACTGGAAAAGAAGACAAAACAGTAACAAAACTATGTCATAAGTTATTTACTTTGTCATTTAGCATAAAGAGGAAAGTCATAGCTCCCAGATTACACTGCGAGGGGATCCACAATATATATTCCTTATAGGCAATATGCAGATGAATTTTTGCATATATGAGAGAAGAGAGAACAGAGAGAGAAAAATTTATTTAATTTATGTCTTTCCTTAGCAGTATTTCACCGTAAATTATTTCATTTGTCTATGGCCTCATGACTGATGGTACTTTACTTTCCCAAACTGTACTGAGTAGAGGTGACAGATGTGATTCTCCCAGTGTCAGACTTTGCCTGAGCAAGCCTGAAGTCAGGGAAAACATCAACATGCACAGAGGAAATGGTAATAACACTCAAAGGGATCTGTGACATGTGGCCATCCCCTTGTTATTCAGCTTTTTAATTATTGACAGTTATTTTTCGTATGAGTTGAAACAGTTCAGAAAAAAAAATGCCAGTAGGAGACTTCTGCAATTCTAGTGGAGTTCAGCAAATTGGTCAATTCTTAACCAGTCTCTCTCCAGTGAATCAGGGATCTGATTCAGAATTTCGAACCAGAAAGGAACAACATGAAGTAATTCAAGTAGTTCTCACTTGCACAGGAAGAGTTGGGATGGCTGCAGAGACATTTTATCATTTTAGATAAACCTTACAAAAGCTGGATAGAAAAAGTAGGAAAGTATTAAACCTGATCTTACTACAGAATGGTTTTGGACTTGCCTGTGAGTAAAAATTTGCTTCAAGTTTCCCTCAGTAAATGAGCCTGAGGTTCAGGAGATGTGTTTTCCTCTGACCTCATTTGGGTATCAAAAGTCTGTCAGTCTAGATGGAGGATTTAGATCCTGCTGCTCTTGATGAAAATAAAGGAGCAGAGGGTAATTTCTCTTACCCTGAAATACATGTTTACAAGATTAATTGCTCTCTGATGCTCAGCAAGCCAATCTTTCTGCAGGATTTCCAGTGAGATTTTGCACCTGCCTAAGCAGCTGGTGCCAAGGGATGTCAGGATTTCCCTCTAGAAGCCTTCAAAGGCAGCTCATGCAAGACACTGGCAACTCAATAAATGGGGATATTTACTTTCAGCAGAACTGCTTCACTATTACCTTAAAATTTAGGTTCAGGGTGATAGCTTCAGTTCCCTGGATAATCTCTGGCCAATTTTCAGTCCTGCTTTTCAGGAATCAAGTGAGGAGCCCAATGCAAGACAATTAACAAGACCTATGTTCCTTTTTGTAGCTGGAAGAAAAAGACTCTTTCATAGCAGCACACATGAGGAATTACCAAACAGGTGGAAAAATCTGCATATTCTCTATGACAAAGTTGTGTTGAAATGAAATTCATCTTTGGAAACTTATACACAAAACAGGATCTTGCAGGTATTTACTCTAAGACAGGGTACATCACAGGAAGCAGGTCAGGAATGTTTCTGAAAATGTCTCACATCTAGAGTGGGAACAGAGGAAAAACCTAAACCAGATTGAGGCAGATATGGGGATGATAAACTAAAGAAACCACCTTGGCACTTCTGCAGTTGGTTTACAGGAAAGTCTGGAGCCCTGACTCCACATTGAGGGGCTGCAGCTCACAGGGCTGCCTGGAACTGGTGAGATGGCTGAGGGTGAAAGAAAGAAATGGAATGACAAGGGAAAATCATTGCCGTATTATCAGGTTAACTCCGGTGCTTTGGGGGTCCTTCTGCTCAGCCCCCTGGGACCCACACCTGCCCTGTGCGCAGCTTCTGCAAGTCTGAGCAGTGTTTGCAGCTCTCTGCAAGAAGCAGCTTGTCCCTGGAGCCAAATTCTGGTCACACATAAGTCAACCAAAAAGTTTACCCACACCACCCTGGGAACATGATCAGACCTTTTCTGGTATGCACTTAATGCTCCCCCACTTGGTGCTCATGAAAGATGATAGTATGCTCCACCAAGAGACCATTTCATCAAGAGTGAAAAACAGCACCATGGGAAAGAAAAAAGTTGTTGAATTGAGCAGCCCATTATCCCAAAGCTGTAAAATTCATCCATAAGGTAATATTCGACAATTGTTTTGCAATTCCTGCTAGCTCTTAGGAGACAAATCTTTGTCCTTAGCTTTTGTCATCCCAAAAGAGTCACAGAGGGTTAGAAATATAAGCTGGAAAAGACCTCAATAGGTGATCTAATACATCACCCAGAGTCTTTGTTATTCAAACAAAGTCATTTCTCCACACTCTACCTCAATTACAGTTAAAAAAACAAAAAAAAAGAAACCCAACCAACCAACCAACCAACAACAAAAAAAAGTCCTTTACCAACACAGCGGTAACTAAAAAAATCAAAGGCTGTACTATTATCTGAGCTCCTGTAAGATTTAAAATCCTAGAGCAAAATACATCCCCATCTTCATTTTGTACTGTGAAGCAGAGAGAAATTGTTACAATGCATTGCAGTCAATCTGAGAGAGCCTTTCCATAAATCAGGTGAGAACTTTCCCTGCTCTACCAGGGCTTTTAGGTGTCAAGCTGGTGAGGGTCCAGTGCAGACAATACCAGGGAGTGTTACCACTGTACTCTTCACTGCCAGAAAAAGGCAGAATAAGAGATTGAAGACACAGAATCATAAAGACTAGGAAAGGTCTCCAAGGTCATCACCTTTGACCAAATACCACCATGGTCACTAAACCATACCACAAAGTGCCACATTCACTTGTTTTTTGAATACTTCCAGGGATGCTGACTTCACCACTTCCCTGGAAAGGTTTCCCTGATGCTTAACCACTCTTTCAATAAAGAAATATTTCCTAATATCCAACCTGAACCTCCCCTGGCACAACTTGAGACCATAACTATCACAACCCAGACTTTCAGTCTGGGCAGGAGGTGGTGCAGCATTTCTCTAACAGCAACCAGGGCATCCATTTATGATCACATTAGTTCTCATGTGAAAGCCAGAAATGGTCAGAAATATTCTTTTTCATGCTGGGCCCCTCATCGTGCTGCCAGATTTGACAAAAGTGGGGCAGACAGCAGCCACGGAGATTGGCTCAGCTGGTCAGAGCACGGTACTGATAACACCAAGGTCATGGGGTTTATCTCCGTGTGGGATAAACCTGAAAGTTGGACTTGGTGATCCTTGTGAGTCCCTTCCAACTCAGGATATTCTACATGAAAATGAGAATGTAAAGTCTTGTCTGAGCCATGTGTCTCTACATCTCTCCACCTCTAGACAGACAGCAAAGAAAAAAAAAAAAAGCTTTGCAAGTACCCCAGAGCAACACAAAAGCTGCAGCAAAGCCCACTGGGGGGTTTTTTAGTTACGAGGTGAAGGCTTTTTTGGGGTTAATTTTTTTTTAACCACTTAAGCCAAATCATCACTTTCATGGCTGAATGATGCCTTGCTCCTTTTGCCAGGTCACCTCTGAGGGAGACACTGCAGTTAGGTTTTATCTGATACCATCAGAGCAGATGAGCCAGCTCACTGTACATACAGCAAAGGAAAAATTGCTAATGAAGATGTCTGACCTTGGGACAAAGTGTCTGAGATCCACACTGGAGGGTGAAAGAGCCCTGACAGTGAAGGTCCATTGCATGATAAGATAAATGTGACAGCAAACGAACAGAAAATTAATTAGCAGCAGCTGAACTCTTATATGTGACCCAGTTTCAGGAAAAGGAGTGTTTTCTTTAAGCAACTTTCAACATTATCTCCTTCCACAACACTTTGGGATCTTTTGTGGAAAATAAGACGCCAGATGCAGGGGATGGTACTGTGCCCCCAGTTCTCTGTCAGTTTTGATTCAAGCCAGTGCAGGATACACTCCAAACCCCCATATTTTATAAGCACTAGAAAATATGCTTTAGCTGGAAAGGTCATTTTTAATAGCAGTGTGATAAATATGAACAGGAGCTGTGCTGGAAAATTATCCACAAGGCTTCATTTATCAGGGGTCTCCTGCTTCACTGTACAGCCCAACCCACCAAAGTGCACCTCCACATCATCAAATCAGGACAAGTAAATATCAGACATGGTTCACCTCAGAACTTTTAAAACTCATTAATTGTTTCACACCAAAAAGGAAACGGATTTCAGAAGTGCAAGACCTATAAATGAAACCCATTTCTTTACACAGTCACACTTAATTATGGCCAAAGATCAAATCCTACATTTTTTGACAAAGAGAAATCAGAAAACCCAAGGAACAATATGAGTTATCTAGAAATGTAAGCCCAGTATAACTGAGTGCTTCATGTCATTCTTGGAACTGGCAATTTGTTCTATGCTGCAACTAGACCTAAAATACAGCAGCAAGTCTTACGTTTGCTATTTTTTTGCATAAACAAGTGAATTTCAGTGATAAAGAAAGATTCCTGACCTTTAGCTCTAGAAGCTGAAATATTCTACAGATCTAGAGGTGAAATAAATCTCAGGAAAATAAATGTGATTGTGAAACTTTCATTCATGGCTGATAAATGCAGACAATTTTCTGCAGTTTCCATAACAGAAGAATAGTTTTCTAAGTTTTATTTATGTGCTAAAAGGCCTGTAGCAGTTCTATCATTCTTATATGAACAGCTTTAACCAATTTCAAGGCAATAAAACATTTATTTTAAAAACATTTTGTAAGATAAATTATAAAACAACTGAAATAAAATGGCTGATAATAAGAGGATGTTGTTGATTTGTTGCTGGGAAGTTTTTTTCTTGTATCCTGTGGACACAGGCTGGAAGTCTGTGACTGTATAATATCAGAGCCAGCCAGGGAAGAAAAACTATTGATTCTTCACTATTTGGATTAATTTCTCAGCAGACAAAAGAGAGGCTTTTTTGCAGGGTTTCATGAAGAAAAGGAGAGATCTGCACTTGCAGAAATACCAGTTCAATCATCCTGACACAAAATATTCACAGAATCACATTCCTTGCAATGGTACCTGGTCACAAGTGGGGACTTAGGTGAGTTTTCCCTTGACACTGAAAGGAACTTTGCTTTCTTAATTCTTTTCTAAAGTTACATCTCACTTAAGAGAAACCTTTCTCAGTGAACTTTTTGCCAATCCAAGAACACTTCTGCATGTACTTACTAAATATCAATAGCAATTTCAATAACAAAAAGCTCTTGATAAAAAATTAATAAATAACTCCTATCCAGCTCTGTATGCTGTAACCAAGTTTGATTTCCCAGAGGATTGCTATGCAGTGGTGCTTCCATCTCTACAGTGCCTAGCAGTACCAAGACAGACCCAAAATTCACCTCAGTGCTGAGAAGGTACTGTGTCCCCTCACCCAGTCTGTAAAAACCAGCCAGAGCAGCCTTCCCTGCTCATTTATCTCAACCCCTTTCAGCTTTCACAGCTGAATTGTTTCACCAGATCCAGGCCCGGGCAGCTGAATGGTGGCAGCCTGTTTGCCCCTGCAGCTCAGCAGGTTTGTGCTGTTTCTCACCTCCTCGGGCACCTGATGCTGCTCAGAGTGGCCATTGGGCAGCACTGGGCTGGTTCACCCTGACTGGGGGTGAGTTTGTCTTCTAATGAGATCCCTACCACAGCTGCTGCTGGAAGAGGCTGGAATGCACTGTCTGGGGTTTTAGCCTAAAGAGGATGTCCTTATCTAGGGGGTGGCTTCCATGTCCATGGCATGGAGTTGGAATTAGATGATCTTTAAGGTCTCTCCTGACCCAAACCATCCTGTGATTCTGTGAAAAAGGGCTCTTGGTGCTTTTTCCACCACAGAACGAGTGCCCAGCTCTTCTTATAACCAAATGGTGCAAGGGGAAAATGCAGCTGACATAAGCTGCAGCAGGAGAATTTCTAGCTTTATAATAGAAAAATAAATTCTAAGTGATTAAGCACTAGGACAAGGTCCCAGAGAGATCATGAATTGTTGGCCTTTGGAGACATTCAAAACTTGAAAGGAAGCAAATCCTTGAGCAAGCTAAATTCAAAGTTAGATCAGCCCTGAGCAGAGGGATGAACTGCAGACCTGCAGAGCTCCCCTCCAGAGCAAGTTTTCTGTAAATAATTCATTATTTTCTTCTGTTTCCCAGAATTTAATGACAACCCTGAATAGTTGCACTGATCAGGTAGAGGTTTTGTTTTCAGTCAAGGTAATAAAGAAGGAAACACCCACAGGATGCTGCTTGTATCCTGCAGTTTCAAACAGAGAAGGTCTTTATACTCACTTAACCCACATCCTATCACCTCTCTGCCATGAGGGACTGCACAGCCCATAATAGCAAGATCCAAATAAAATTTCCATCCTTGTGGCACTTTTTAAGGAGATGAAATATAAGCATATTACTCTGCACTTAAACCAACACTGCAGTCCATACTGATGAGGTTGCCCAAGGAAAGTGTAACATATTTGAGTATATTTTAATATTTCACTGGTACACCCTTCCAGAAGTTGACCATTTAGAACTGAGACTAATTCCTAAGCCAAAGAATTTCTATTTCGTTTTTTTTAATAGAATAATTTTTGATTTTCTGTCTGGATTTTTTTTTTTTTTAGCTAATGGACATTTTACTATCTACAGCATCTTGTGTTACATTATCCAGTGAAAGACTCCAAATAAATAAAACATAGAATAACACATCACATCATAGAAATAGGTCTTGATTTTGTTGAGCACTGCAGAGGAAGAATTCCCATCCAGAGCAAGAACAACAGCTCCATCAATACTTAAAAGCACTCAGACTTTTGATCAACTTACATAATTTTTTAAAGTTCAGTTGAAAAAAAAAAAAAAGAAAAAAGCCAATTAATTTCATTGCACCCAGAAGAAAATGAAATATAACCCATGGAAATTAACACTGTAATATAACTGCTCCCGTTTTCTAACCCCTCTGGCACAGCTGTGTCTGTCTGAGAAATGTCAGAGTGGTCCAAAAACCCCAGGCAGGAGGAGTGTTCAGCTTGCCTTGATCCACATGACTGCACAGTAGGTTTCATAACACAGCCTGAAAATCTTGAACACAGCCCAGAAAAGAAGTAAATCTGGAAGCCACAGAACAAGTAGCACTGATCATATTTTTATCCTAGCCCTTATTGTCTGCTACTTTCTGCTGGTTTTCTATTATTATTTTAAATTACTGGTTTTTTTTATTCCGAGCTCAGGTTTCCAGATCAGTTTGGAGGAAGGAACACTGATAGCACATAGCACCTGTGAGGCCCTGAGCTGTGCATGTGCACAACTTCTGCAACACATTGGAGGGTTGAGGGGGAAGCCCCAGGCAGAAGCACAATGGTCAACATCAGTTTGTACTTTAATGTCATTCTTTGAAAGGTGAGTACCTCAGAAAATCTGGCTCTGGGAGGCATCCAGCCAGGAAGTGGAATACTACCAATGGCAAAAAAAAAGCATTTTTAACCTATTCCTTCTATCAGCCCTGTGTTTGATGATGCAGGACATCTTCTTGCTCCTCTGGGGGCACCAGCCAGGAGCTCTTCCCTAGAGGTCCACCTATGGGCCCTTGCTTGAAACAGGAAGAAATGATTGTCCTAAAATGTCTTTTGCACTATCTCACTCCTCAAACACCTCACTTCCAGTTTCACCATTATCTCCATGAATTTATGCAAGTACTGCCAGCACCTGCTACATCTCAAATCCTGTGTTCAGCTCTCAGTTCAGGAAGGACATTGAGGGGCTGGAGCGTGTCCAGAGAAGGGAACGGGGCTGGGGAAGGGTCTGGAGCACAAGACCTATGAGGAGGGGATGAGGGAGCTGGGATTTGTTTTACCTGGAGAAAAGGAGGCTCAGGGGGAACCTTCTGGCTCTGCACAACTCTCTGACAGGAGGGGACAGCCGGGGGGGTTTGGTCTATTTTCCCAGATAACAAGTGACAAGAGGAAATGGACTCAAGTAGTGCCAGAGGAGGTTTAGATCAGATTATAGGGAAAAATTTCTTCACAGAAAGGGTTGTCAAGCAATGGAACAAACTGCTTAGGGAAGTGGTGGAATCACCATCTTGGGGAATGTCTCAACAAAAGCTGAACGTGGCACTTGGGGACACGGTTTAGTGGGGAACACAGTGCTGGGTTAACAGCTGGACTCAGTGGTCTTAGAGGTCCTTTCCAAGCTAAACAATTCTGTGATTCTGTGATCTGTGCCTCACTCTGCCCTGCCAACACCTTTGACTGACAGTCAGTGCTGTGGATGCCATTCATCGCTCAGAACCATCCCCTGGCACAGCCTGGTGCACTGTGATGGTTGCCAAAGCCCCCATCACCTTGATACACACATTACTGCTGTTAAAGGCAATTAATGTTGGGTACCACTCTGGCCAGAAGCTTCTGTGGGTTAAACCAGGCGTAATAATTCACAAGTCAGTTGTTGCTGTTGGTCCAGAACACCTTTTTTCCCACATCAGCAATAGCCATTACTGAGTCTGGCTCAGATTTCATTTGAAGTATTATGAAATATTTGTGAGACTTGCGTCTTATTAGAACTCAGCGGTTGTTATTGTATCTTCTGAAATTTTATTTACTTTGTAAGTTTTCTATTTTCTATAGCTCAAGGACTTAATCTCATTTCTGATGGATTTCCTTTCTTATCAATGTGTAGTTCTGATTGATTTACCAAGTCAGACATTGAAAACCATCAAAACTGAGGACTCTTTAAGATAAAATAATGAGATCATATTGATCAGAAATATTCAAAGCCAGAAAAAGCTGAACTGTTAAAAAATTGAGTGTAACAAAACTGTCAAGTAAAAATATGTTTGTACCAAATTGAAATTAATTAGAAAGTTACAGATTCTTTTTGGAAAATGCCAGTCATTTTCACAGTGTGAACAGCACACAGGCACTTTCCAAAACATAAGCATTTTTTCCTTCACGGTTCTGTTAGTCAGAAATGGATTTCATACCTTGCTCAGGTGCAATTTGATAAATGCTATTGCAGCAGTGAGCTGCTGAAGCAGTAGGAGCAGTGAGGCATAATGGGCAATATTCTACATTTATTTACACCTAATATTTTTCAAAGGAATTCTAGCTAAACACAGACATTTGAAAAGCACTAGCATATAATTAACCCACTTGAAACCACAGATCATATTTTTTTCCAAAATAAAGCTAGGATTGTGAAGCAACAAAACCCTGCAGAAAGAGGAAATTATTATTATTTCAGTTTGGTGGGTGTCTTCAAAAAGCAGAACAAATATATGAAAAATATCACTCTGGAATTGAGCATGTGGTTGTGTTTTTCCATGTATCTGAGTCATTTAGTCCATTCTACACTGTTATTTGTGGATTACTAAAACAGCAAAGTGTCCAAATGGGATCCTTCAGGGAGCTTGAGAACCTGAGATTAAGTGTGGGTTGCAGGACACGTGACTAAAGTAATAATAAAGAGGAATTATCTCCTGCAATTGAAATTGAAAGCTATAAAGTATGAATGAGCCTGGATTGAATAAGTGTGAATGGTGCTTTTTTATCTTACTAGAATCACCCTCTTTTCATTCTGAGTTAGAATGGCTGTGCTGAGGCAAACACAGGGTATTTCAAGCTCAGATCTGTGCCCAAGAATGATTGATAATTGATGAGTTTTCATTTTTTAATTAGAATGAATAAATGCAGATGCTTTTGAAGAAACTGGCAGCAGGGCAAAGCCAGAGGCATCCCTCTACATTAAATGGAGGATTTCCTCCTGGAAGCAGGAATTGATGAAGGCAGAAACACCATGAAAGAGCGGAGGCTGGAAGCATCACGCGCTTCAGTCGTAAAGCTCCAGCTTCAAGCACAGCTGAGTCTCCCAGCACCTTGCAGGAACAGCCCCCTGTGTCTGCCTGGAGGGGGCATGCAGGGGGCTGAAGGGGAGAAATCTGTGCACTTGCTCAGGCTTCTGGCAAAAAGAGAGTGGTCCAGGAGCACTTCAGGCAGGAGGCAAATACACGGTGCTGGTCTCCATTCTCAGCTTGCCGTGGCCAACCTTGGGTGTCTGTGAAGGGCAGCCACGGCTCTCCCTCAGGACAAGTGATGTCCCAAAAGCCACAGGCACAGGTACACCCTTGCTAGGCTGTCATCTCTGTGGGTAAACCTCATCTCCGTGCCCCCTTTTGTTCTCAAATCATTTTATTTCAAATGTATGTGATGTTTGTGGTACTAACAGTCACCTGTTTGCTCGTGCCAGCCAGCACAGGTCTCTCCCTACCCCTGAGGCTTCTACTGATTTCACTCTACTGTTCTCAGTTTTCTCTCTTTCTGCCATGGAGTAGTTGTTCTATTATGTGAACATGTGTAAAACCTTGGTTTCTAAAGAAAGTCACGGGAAGTTTAGAGTCTGATATCTCTAGGTACCAACTTTCTTATGGAAGAAATACACTAACTACTCAATATTTCCCTGTAGCATTTATTTGAGAGCCAAAACTAATGAGGTTCTACAGCCTCAAAGTGTGTTCTCTTCTGACTGAGGAGCAACAGTGCTTTTGGGGGTCAGAGGGTTGTTTGAGAAAGAGTATCCTAGCCTGTGTTATCTGGTTTGGAACAAGAGAAAAAAATCACACGTATTTTGAGAAAATTGTGAGAAAGAAATTCACACAAATTGTGAGAAAAAAATTTAGCACAAGCTGTAATTATGTGGCAGAACTGAACAGCTGTTCTGCAAACCCAGACCCACCAGTCACCCAAACTTGGTGGTTGGTGCTAAGTAACCAGAAAAGATGCTTCAGCATTCTCCCAGGAAAACAGCTGAGCCATTATGGCCACTGCTAGTAAGAGAACTGAAGAAATACTGTCAAGAGTTTTCATTGCTTGATATCTTTAAGGACAACTTTGACTATGATACCTGAATATAATTCTTGATTAATTATATAAGACTATTATTTCTTCACTCACTGAGATTCAGAAGAATTAAAGACCTCAGCCTGGCTTTATAGGGCTGTAACCAAGGATGATGTGGGGGAAAGAGAGCAATGGGTGCAAAACTGCAGTGCTCCTAAACACCCCTGCCATAAATGGCCCAGAAGAGAGATATTTGCACAGTCCTAACTCCATTAATATCAGTGGCTACCAAAGGTAGTTGTGCAGGGTGGGGATATCAGACTTCTGTGAGTGGCCTGTCCCAGTGTTACTGTACCCTCTTGGAGAAGTCTCTCTTTGAAATCCCTCCATCATCAACTGAGAGACACACAGAAATTTTTACTTTGAAGATCTATAACATAAAGAAAGTCTTTTGAGATAGAAAATTCTTTTATGACTTCAGTGCCATCATGCCCCTCTGGAATGCCCCTAACTTAGGCATTTATTTTTTAGAAATTAGGAAAAATCTATTCTTTACTCTCTTGTGTTCCTTGCTCCCATGGTCCTCTCTGAAATGTCAATAATGTCTCTCCAAAAGCTCCCCAACAGTCATACCATGAGAGCAAATGCAGGTTTTGTGAGGTCCTGACTCACATCACTGCATTGCAAATCAAAAGTTTTAATACGAACTGAGAGAACACAGCCCAGTACACCCTGAACCCAAGAAAATTGCTCTTGAATAATTCATTTTCTCATAAGACAGTTTCTGAGATCTTTTTAGTTTCCAAGTATGCCTGGACAATTCTTCTGATTTGTTTTGTTTTTTCATAAAGAACTTAATATTATGAGCATTGGAAAAATTGATAATTTAATCCCTGAGATTTATATAAACTTTTGAATGGGATCCAGTGGAAAGATATCACATGTACACATTCACAGTGCCTATTTCTAACTGGGTTCACAACTTAAAAAAAAAGAGGCAACAACAAACCCTTCATGCAGGCATATGTGGGTGTGGAGAGAGAATAAAAACTATTTTAATTCATTGTCATCTATATTTGATATGGTCTATAGTAAAACTAGTCCAGATTGTAAAATTAAGCATTGATCCTGGTCATTCATCCCTCAGACACTCCTGCTCTGAATGAAAATCATGCTTCTGAGAAAACCTGTGCTGAAAACTTAACAATTTTTAGCGCTCTTTTCAACCTCCATGGGGAAGAAGAAACAATCAATGTCCATGGAAGAAGAGTATTTTAATATTATTATTATTATTATTTTATTTGAAGAAGATGGAAAGTCTCAGGAAAAAAAAAAAAAAAGTTGTGGGTTTTTTTCCCCATATAGTGAAAACGGGAAGCAAGAAAGGCATCAGTTTGTTGTTCTATTTTTGCATGCAAAAAAATATAAATATATGTTGGTGTATAAAATATTCTACATCCTATAGATTTTCTTTGAGAAATTTCGTTCATCCTTTAGCTTTGACAGGAAAATCAATTGAGTATCAGCCATGCACATTTTAATATTTCTTTTAAAAGCACCCACTTTTTAATTAAATGTTTAAATCTGCAAAGTCTTTGCCTTGTTATTTCATTACAAAAGTTCAAAGAGTCCAGCACATAAATTATGGGTCCAGTTCACTTGCACAGAGCATGGTCAGCCTGAGCAGTATTGAGTTTGCTTTGAGCTCTTCAACCCCTCTGATCATTAACTTCTTGTTGGGGGGACCAGGATGGAACTTGCTCAAAGGAATTATGCTGACTTTCATTTAATTAATGAAGCAGAATATTGATCTGTCACTATCACTACTTATTTTTCATCTTCTGTGATAAATAAGGAGAGGATCACATCAACCTACACCCACAGTCCAAATCCCTAGAAAGGAATGCTCAGGCTGGAATCAAGCCCCCATGTAACCAAATAAAATGTGCCCATGGAATTATGGACCATTCCTACACATGGACACACAGAGAGGCAAATTAAAATTTCATTTAAATTCCTAACTTTGACATTTTTGAAATCTTGGTCTCTTACTGAGTGTTCCTTGAACACAGCTGCATGTGCATGAAGTTGCTCACATTTCATTGAGTATGTGTCTTGAGTATTAAAGATTGCAAGGTGCATGTCTGGAAACCAGATTTTTATTGTCATTAGCTGATTTTCTCCATGAAAAAAAATAGTAAATGTATTTATTCTCATCTTCCAGGTCTCCATTATTTCTGTGCTGCAAAAAAGGGAAGGGAAGGG
>VYXD01005452.1:410129-426795 GCA_013397195.1 Hylia prasina
AAAAGAAAAGAAATCTGCGGCAGGGAGAAATTGGACAACCAACTAACACAACCAATATGATTGAACAGAAGTCCATTTATTGTTTACGTTCAACCCCAGTTATAATTTTCTAACACTACTGTCCACCCGTGCAAGTGTCTCTCGGTTGGATGAGTTGCTGGTTCAGGAGGCAGGCACAGACGCTTCCGGGCACTTAGTTGGTCAAGTGTCCATCTTCACATTCTGTGTCCTCCATCTGAGTTTTGCATACTTTTGACCACATTTTCTCAAGATCTTGGTCTTATTTTTGTCCTGTTTTCATCCTGTTGTTCCCCGTAGCCTTGAAGGATTCCTGAGAACCTTAAAAACAAGACTGGAGGTGGCTCATTATCTATACACAGTTTGGCTGGTACACCAAGTGGCCTAAGTTGTGCAAATACATTGCTACAGAAATCCCCTTGAGGTTTTTGGTTGGTTGGTTGGGTTTTTTTGGCTTTGTCCAAAAGTTATTGTGTTTGACAAAGTGGCTGAAAATATCCAAAATTCACATGACATTGTTAAGAGGAGAGAGGGGAGGTGAGTGGTTGGATTGGAAAGGACAAGGGTCTGCCCTTGGGTGACTTCAGTGAAGTCACCTCATTGCTCTGCACCTCAGTTTTTATTTGTTGTTGAAGAGGATGACCTGGGTATTGCACTTTTTGAAATACTGTTGCAGTTCAGTCTCTTCTTCCCTCATCATTCAGCAAGCCAAGATTCCTCATATTACAAGAGAGAAAGTCTGAGAAGGCTTCCAAAGAAGTTTCTCTACCAGAAGAAAATCTAATTGTTCTCATAAGAAAATCTTAAACTCATAAGAAAACAGTATTTCAATGCTTTAAACCCTTTCTTTAGAATGGGCAAAGAAAACATCAAGGCCTTGGGAGTGCCCAACAGTCCTCATCACTTTTATTTACGGACATTAGAAGTTCAGGTCATAAAGGGTGATGGTGGAAAGACTGTTATTATTTCCCTTTTATTCCTCAGAACAAACCAATCTGTGCCAAGAGGCACACAGTAGCAATGGGAATACATGGCCATGTAATGGAAATACGTAATGGAAATATGTCATCAAAAGATGATCAATACATGTAATTAACTGGAGTACCCACCTGAGATCATGTAAACCTACAGATAGAGGCATCAGAGTCCTCAGATGCAAATCTACCCTTCTGCCTCACCTCACCCTGTGCTATATCCAATGTCATAAGGATAATGAATGAAAAAATTCCTAATGTGCTCAGAACATAAATACAAAAAAGACCTGTCTTTAGAGTATAATGATATTTATTACAGTTAAGAGCCTCCATCTGTAATTCACATCTTTTCAAAAGATGGGCTTGGTATTTAACTTTACCCACATGCAAAAGACCTACTGAATAGTTCATACCTAAATGTTTCATCAGATGGCACCTAAGAGAAGGCTGGTCTTGGAAGGCAAACAGAACTCAGTACATCCCCTCCCTGAGACAGAAATCTCTATTCTTTTCACGTTACAGTGAATGTCTACACCTAACAACATGCCTCCCTTGTCTGTGGCACATCCATCCAGCTGACAAACGACAAAAATATAAACAGACAACCCCTCTGCCAAGTGCGGCAAGTGAGAGAGACCTGCAGTGTTCAATCAGCCCCCTGTGTCCCTGGCCTGAGTAAAACTGTGCTTTGTGAGATCCTTGCCACCATTTTCCAGTCTGGTTTTCTTTAGACCAGGCTAACTTTAGCCTTTCTAAGATGATGTTTACTAATCTGAAATCAATAGAACATCCTACTGAAGACTGATGGCAATTCTGCACCAGTGTCAGCCTTGTAGTTTTTCTAAAGCATGAGAAAAATGAGCCGTCCACAACCCAAATATGGAGAAATGGAGACACATTTCAAGCCATGAACACAAGTCAGAACAAAGCTAGTGGGAGCTTTGAGTGTAAATCACAGTTTTGGTTCTGAGTTTGACAGAGGTGGGAGTTCTGCCAGGCTGCTTCAGAACTGTCCTTTTCATTCAGGACCACCTGAATAGGACAATCTCTTCTCACAAGAATTAATTGATTCACTCATCCTTGCTTTTATTTGTCCAGGAAGCAAAAATGACACCAAGGTGACACAACAATACTCGTGGGGGTAAAGTCTGCGCTGTAAAAAGCTTATAATTAATTTGGCACCATATTAAGGGATGTGGGAAAGGAATGTACACTTAGCACTTAAGGGACACATATCAGATGTTGCCAGTGATAATAACGTTTATAGCACCCCTGTCACATCTACAGCAATAAGCAGTGATGTCCAAATCAGGGTTATGATTTTATTTTGTCATAAGTAAACAGGCAGAGATATGAAAAAATTCCTCTGTAATACAGAAATCTCCACAGTAGTAACAAGAAACAGAGAAAAAGAGAGCCCATGAACACTTCTGGTTACATAAATGTTCACTTTTACAATTGAATAACACCAATAACTGCACATTGGAGCCTGCACTCAGAATTTGTCTAGGCTTAGCTACTACTGTAGACATAACTTAATAAAACTCCTAAGCTTACCCTGAGGGTTAATTTGGGCAAATGACCCATGTGCTGCTCCATTCCTAATTCAGAAGATAAAGACTTTATTAGTATGAACATGTATGGACTGGCCTAAGCTTAAACAACAGGGGCCATGGCACTTCCATCTTTTGAAAATGTATTCTGAGAGCAGCAGACAAGTGTCTTGGGGAGAGCTGCACTCCTGAAACTCCTGGCCATGGGTCAGGCATTGCAGCAGAAAAGCACACATTTTGTTTTCTTCTGTCTCCTCTCCATGTGCTGGGGGTTAACATGAGAGACTTTTACAATTGTAAAGTAAATGACACTTTATTAAAGGAAGTATTTGGAATATTACAAGACCCAGAACCTTATGGTTGCCTTCCAGTACCTAAAGTAAACCGAGAAGAAAGATGGAGAGAGACTTTTGGCAAGGGGAGATGGCTTTAAGCTGAAAGAGGGCAGGTTTAGATTAGATATTAGGAAGACATTATTTACTGGAAGGGTGGTAAGACACTGACACAGGTTTCCCAGGGAAGCTGTGGATGTTCCACCCCTGGAAATGTTCAAGGCCAAGTTGGATGGGGCTTGGAGCTACCTGGTCTAGCAGGTGTCCCTGCCCATGGCAAGGGGTTGGAATGAGGTGGCCTTTAAATCCTTTCCAACCCAAACCATCCTGTGATTGATTCTATAAGTTCGACAAGAACAATCTTCTTCCTATTGTCAAACTTTTCCTTGTGCTGCCCATTCTCTTTGCAAGTCTCACACAGTTTTATGGCAAACCAACAATCCAAGTTACTAAAATATTCAGGCAAAGTGAAGGTGAAGAATATCTCTCCTCTGGTACCAGTTGATGCTCTGTGAGTGCTCTAGACATTTTCCTCTTCTAGGGCCTGTTCATAATGAAATATCCAGCTCTGATTCAACTGACCTGATACAAATCTTCCTGTGAATCCCTCACTGAGGGTGTTTAAGCCTCTGTCATGGTGCTTTCTTTGAATTTAGCTGGCATAACCCAGGAGGTGCCTGGTCCAGTTTGTTGTGCTGCAATATCATCATTAACTAGATAAAAAAATGCAGCCCTAACAACTCTCAGTTTTAGTGAACAGTGAGTTACAAAGATATTTTGCACCACCTAGAAAGACAAGCATAGGGTTGGTGAACCAGGAGTAAATGCATTAGCCATGAAGAACCTCAGGTGAGAGTTAGGAGCCTGACAGCACATTTTTGCCTCACAATGACTTTTTTTAATCAATGATTTCAGTGGTAAGAGGTTCCCATCATGGTTACCTCACTGAGGCAGTGCTTTGAAAAGAGAAAGTAAATTTTTGCTTGAGATAATTAAGTTTTCTGATAATCATTAGGCTTTCTGATTATAATTAATTTTTCTGATTATAATTAAGCCTGATGCATATATTTGTATATGGAAATAAATATTTGCATAAACAAAGAAAGTGAAGTTGGTCTACACCTTATTGGTGCCTAGTTGTTATGCATTATAGGAGTCAGAAGAAATATTGCATTGCTGTGTTTACTTTGAAAACACCAGCCATCTTTTCTTTTTCTTTGCATGCCCCAGTATCATTTACACAATTAAGTCACTCTTTAATAAATTTTTGATAAGCAGTCACAATTACCTTGTGCTAAACTTTCTCCTCAGTAATGCAGTTTTATGTATCCAGGGTGAATAAGAATGCTTGAAAATGGAGGTGTGCCCTCCAAAAAAGAAATATTGTACTTTTACCCTGTAATTCAGGGATCAATACATTATTAACTAGTTTACTGCTGAAGATTTGTGGTATTCATTTATTTTTTATCAGGACTAGACAAATTTACAGTATCCCCCAGGTGCTAATTTTGCTCTACTCATAAAGAGAAAAACGTGCCAGCAAATAGAGGTTTTGCATGAGAATCTTTTTATTTCCTTTTATACAATGAAAATTTTGTTATAATCTTTGAATATTGTCTTGGTGGAGCTCACACATATTGTGAGGATATGATTCTTCAGCTGCTTTCCATCACTGTGCCTAATCCACTGATGTGCCTGATCACGTTGAGAGTGATGAGGGAGAACCATGTTCTGATGTTCTTTCCCCAAAATAGGCATAGCAGGTCCCTGAGCTCAAAGCAATGAGAGTTCAGAGAATATGCTCAAAAAGCTCCACTGTATGTTTTCCCTGTTGCTATCTTGTGATGAAGGTCCAGCCCAGGGTAGGAATGGACAGATCCCAGAGGGATTTTTCTTCCCATTTGCAGCAAAAAGGGGACAACCATGTCCCTCCTCTGCAGCTGTTCAACTTAAACTATTTCTTATATGAAAAGGAGCAAGATAAAACTGCCACTGCTTGTGGCTGGGATGCTCACATAGGAGCAAGCTAGAAAGATCAACAGAGGTGAGTTGCTTTGCAATTCTCTGCTTCCCTGAGATCCCTGGGAGCCAGCAAAGCTGGGGGATGATTTACAGCTTTCCTGGAGAAATGACTCTTGGGTTCACAGGGTTGGTATTTTGAAAGATCTGGTGAGCCTGGCTGGCTGCCTGCTGTTTATCAGAGCTGTCAGAAGGATGTGGCTTTTGGAGAAAGGTGAAACTTGCTGCTGGGACACAGACACATTGCAGGCAACAGATGAGGCAGCTGCACTGTGAGATTAAAGAAAAGCAGATTCTTTCATCTCTGATGCTCTGCTCTAGTTTGAAAACACAGAGAGAGTGGGTGTATTTTTAGTTTTCTATTCTTCCTTTGAGGTGTCTCCTTTCTTTTTTCTTTATTTTTCTGCTTCACTTTCATTGAAAATGCAATGCAAATAGGTCTGCAAATATGACAGAATTGTTTCATAATCATCACAAAATCCAGGTGCTTGTGCTGTTAGAAACTGGTGCAGCAAGATATGTCTGTGCCCTTTTGATTATATTTACCAAACCTCAGAAATTACCCATCTGAGGGATAAAGCCAAGGCATAAGGTTTGAATGTACATCCTCCAAAAACTGAGCTCAGAACTTTTTGCTCAGCTTCCAGTGCAAATCAAAATTATTCTATTTAACTGACAATCACAGTGAGATAACATGGCAAAATTTGCTTTATTCTAGCAGTTTCAAGAAATAAAACATCCAGAAATGCATCAATGTATTATTTTCCTTTCCTATCCAATTAAAGTAACCTAAGCAGCACCTTCTTCTTTTTTTAACTTTTTAATTTTTTTTTTTTGACATTTAGCAAACTGTTGACACACCTACTGCAATTAGACCATTGCTAAAATTCAGGAACTCAAAGAAAAGTCTCTTACCATCCAGCAAGTCTGACTGAAGCTTTCATTCCAAGCCAAGGGGCTGGGTTTTGTGTCACTTTCTCCTGTATGACCAGTGGAAAAGATAAACCTGTGAACAAATAGCACATGAGGAAAGAAAAACTCTTTAAATTCTGTGCACAAAAACTTCAGAAGATTAATTTATAAAGGTGATCTGAGAAGTAGTCACAGTGACTCAGCTGATGGGTGCCCATAAATTCAAATTCCAAAGTTCTTATTTTCACACTTTTTCTGCCATTCAGGTATTCCCTAACCAAATGGAGTCTGGCACCGTCATCCTTGTGAAATCTGCAGCACACTGGGCCATAGTCAAGGCCCTCTGAAAGACATAGTCAAGGCCCTGTGACAGATAAACAGAAGTCCAGTGTGTATATAATTCAGGGGACAAGAAGGATTTGGGAGTGGCCCTGCGTGGGATGCCAGCACCAGTGGAAGGCTAAGAGGATGGGAGGCTGTAACAGGGTGGATGCAGAGCGTGACCAGGGGTGCCAGCTCTGGAAGCCAGGGCAGCCTGCACTGGCATCCTGGGGACCTGGTTCTCACCTGCACTCAGCTGCTGGGTGGATCTTACAAGGGGACTTCCCTCTCTGGGTTTTCATCTTGTGATCCATCTGCAGCCCCTCGGCTCAGGTGAGCATCCTTCCCTTATCAGAGCACATTGGGCATAGGCATCTTCAACATTTCTGAATTCTCCGCTGGTTTTCTCCCGTGCAGCACAACTTCCACACTTTCATCTGCTGTTGTTAGTATAGACAATTTCTCCATCAATATGAATAAGCTGTCTTAAATCATATTCTTCAAACCTCATTGCAGCAAACATCATTCTAGAATGAAAGGGATTAGGAAAAAGAAAAAAGGAAGCAAATTTTTCTGGCCAACTCCAGTCAGGGTCAGTGCTCCCCTTAACCCTGTCTCACTCCCATCCTCAAAATGGAGGTAAAAACCATTCCAGAGACCTCAGTACCAATGTTTTCTGCAGTGAGGTGGCTGGATAACACAGCATGTATCCATGCCCTGTTTTGCTCAGTTTGGTGGTAGTTGGGCACAGAGCTCACACTGTGACCAGGAAAAGCCAGAAGCAGGAAAGCTGCTGGTGGCCAAAGTTGTAGCTCATCCACCCTTCCTCAACTACAGTATGTGCACAAGCTCCTGCCCTCTGAAGAGCTCTCTGCTTTGGCTTAGATCCACCTCTGGTGTCAAGGCTGTCCTGTGAGCGACAGGAGAGGGTGGACTTGGAAAGATGCACTTCACTGGCAGTGACAGATGGCACTCAAAACACAGTACCTGTCCCAGACAACACTCTTCACTTTTTCTTTCCCTTCATGGGCTGTCTTCACCTGAGGGAATGTTGCTGATGAGGACAGTTTGTTTGCATTGCTGCCTCCTGATCTGTAGCAGAAAGTGTTTGCTCACTTCCAGGCTTGCCAGGCACAGCTTGGAGCTGGGGGCAGCCTTCAGTGCATAAACAAACCTCCAAGTGCAAATGGAGGGCAGGCAGAAACCACTGTATTTACACCCTTAAATGCACCACGTAACGAATTCCCACTGGACTGTGGCGTGGAAGGGCGATTATGGACAGGGCTGGGGAGTGATGTCCCTCAGATTCCAACAAGGATTCAGCAAAGGGGTTTCAATTAATGTTTGGCCACTGACTTACTGCCAACCTGCTTGAAATGGGGTGTCTTGCTTGAAATGTCTGTTTATGTAGAGGTTGAGGGGGTTATTAATCTTCATTATGAATGCTTACTAAAACCAGTCCCAGCTTCTAAACAATGAAAAATTCAAAAATGTCTTTAAAAACATGCTGTTTTCAAAGCACAAGTAGGAGAATTGAAAGGAATCTGTACTTGCCATTTCCTTCAAAAAGTGTGTGGGATGCTGAAGGGTGCAGGGACATTTGGAAACGTGAGCATAGAGCCCACTAATCTCTTGCAAGTCATCAGGCAAAAAGAATGGAGCATCTGTTTCTAAAAAGCAGTAAACCATAAGATGCTTGGCATTTGGCCATCAGAAGGGAACTTTAATATGATTCTTCATGTGCATTCCATGAAGAGCAGCACACCATGAGTATTGGCAACTATGGGCACAAATCTAGCAATTTTTAAATAAGAAGCAATGACTTCCTTTTGAAGGGAAATTGAAAACCCATTTCAAACCCGTATCTTTATTTCTAAACAGTCATTGAAATACAGCTGAAAACTCAAAACTCACTTTGCCTGGAGTTAGCAGCAAAGGCTCCTACAGTGGATCTTATGACAGGCAGAGATTTGATGCCATCTAAAATACCCAGCACTCTTCACAGGGAATGATTCTTACATTAATAAGGCCAGTCTGATTCAAAGCTTGGCAGATTAGAAAACAAACTTGCATGGAATATACCTCAAGTAATAACTCTTTTCCTGCTTTGCTAAACAAAACAACAAGGCAGAAACAGAATATTTCAGCTCACAGCAGGACAGGCTTAACACTTATTTTACTATTTAGCTCCAGTCTTTTGAACAAGAGAAAATGATTTATTATCTCAAGCAACCAATTGATCCCCTTTCACTATCAAAATGTATTATGTGCCTGTCACTAGAGGGTGTTTCCCATCCACAGTGAGAGGACACTCTGTCAATATACATATACTCTTCTCAGGATGTATATAGATATTTTTAACCACTTTTCCAGACAGTGAAAGGAAATCCTAAGCTCCCAGGGACAGTGTAAAATTCAAAGGCTCACTGAATTCTTTAAATTCAATGTGTATTACTGAGGAGTGTGCAGAATACCCATGTTTAGAAGCCCATGGTGCAAACACTATGGGTCTTCCCATATCCATGTATCCAGATTAAACTTGAAGGGAATATTAAAAAATACATCATGAAAGCACTTCTTCCAGTCATAAATACTGGATCTCAGTTTATGGAGCATTTTAGACAGGAACTGTTGTTCCTTAGCAAATTGTTTTCTTCAACAGATAAAGGACATTATAATTTATTAGATTCTTGTGAGGGAATGGCAGGGGAGCATTTTGCAATGATTCAGCAGTGAAAAATTAACTCTGATTATATTGCTGTTTTAGTGTCAATCACAGGGTTGTCAAAACCACTTTTGATTCCTCTGACACGAGGTGACATCAGCTACTCATTATGTAAGACTCACATCCAAACCCTAAGCCCAAAATTGAATGAGGACTTATAAATAATGTATCAATAAGGTAAATTATGCAAGAAATCATTCCAGAGAGTGTCTGAACTCATCAACAAATTAGATAACAAGGAGGTCTTTTTTCTACTAACTTAAATAAGCAAATTGAAATGGGATTTCTTCAAGAGCCTCCTCAGCACTTTCTTGGGAGCTACATGGGGTTTCTGAGTAATTTCTTTAAAGCCAGGATTTGCAGAGCCTATCACCATAGATCCACCCAGCAAATCCTTTTTGTTTTCTCTTGTGGAATGCACTTTAACGCTTTTTTTTTTCTTTTTTCCCCTGTTGGTCACTGAACCAGCTGACATTGTGGGGGAATCAGTGTTTGTTCCCTTCTTCCCTTCTGCCTGAGGGGATAGCACAGGAGAGGTGGGAGCATCTCTAGAGCACCACGGTGTGACCAGGCACAGGGCTGGAGGTTTGAGCATCAGCCTGTGTGCTCTCTGAGGTGGTGACAGTGTGAAGGCTGCAGTGCTGAGGGGGCTCTTCAGTGACCTTGCTTCTGGCTTTGAGTGTCATTACTTGACCATCACACAGGATCTCATCTCTAAGAGCCTTTTTAGAGATTTAAGCATCTTGTAGGTTCATAACCTTATCTTCCTTTTGCATTTATGAGAGAATGATCATTTCTGCTGCCCTTTATTAGAGGAGAAATTCAGTGCCCATATCTGCAAACCATTCTGCACAGTGAGCTTGGACTCCTTTTCAAGGTAGACAGCTTAAAATACTCAGTAAAGATTATTTCCAGGTCTCAATTAATATATTTAATTTAAACACTCAAATTACTTCTGTTAAACAAATACAGCTACTGTTGTTACAATCCCAAAGGGAGGCTGGGAGTTCAGGTGTGTTTCTCCTTCGTCTACTGACAGAAATACTCCAGCTGAATGTTGACACTGAAAGGCATATCTTCCAAATTAGCAGTAGGTACCCAAATCCCTCTGCAGCTCGGTGGAGTAACACTCTCCATATGCTGTGGATCCCAGGGATTTGAGTGAAGGATGCTGTGCAATGCCAGCAGGGAGCAGTGCCTCCTCTTCCAACTGCTCTTCCCATGGGAACTGAAGTTCCACATCTTCCCAGCATCCACAGGATCACTCTGCTAGGAAGGCTTGAAGAGAGAAGAGTGAATTTATTTGATTAGAATACAAAGTAATAAAATTATTATTATTATTATTGTTGTTGTTGTCATTGTTATATTTAGGGTAAGATGAGCAAATTCACCTTGTAAACAAATGGTTCTGTATGCCATCCCAGATATCTATTTTAGGATGAGAAAAAATTACCCTCTGGAAATACATATTTCTAAGTGCTGACTCTGCAAATAATCCAAGGTGAGTGGCTCAAATTTGGACAGTGAAATTTTAGATGAAGAAAACAGGTGAGATGCACCAAATCCAAGAGGACAGAATTGTTCATGTGATAAGCAACTGAATAACAATCATGATAAAAAATCCAATTGTGGTCCAACATCTGATTTCAGTGGTAGCCTTTTCCTTAACATTCAAGGAGAAAGGTGCTGTCAGAGGTTTTGCATTATAAATGTGAGGCTGAGCTGTTGGTCACATATAACCATATTTCTTTCATGATGTGCAGTGCTCTCAGCTGCACGCAATGGCATTTTTGAAGCTACTGAAATAATGGATGGCAACAGGGGAAACATTTGTGCTAAATGGCCTGTAGTAATTGTGGCACTCAATTGAGCTAATAATCATCACACTGTGCTGCAGTGTCTTGGAAGAACATCTTCCCAGCTTATCTGATACTGTAAAAATTAGATTCTTGGGCTTCATGAAGGCACATTTCTCCTCATCTGTGAATTTTATATGGGTAGGATTGATGTCCTGATTTGCTGTTTCCATCTCATCTCTGTCAGCTTGCTGCTGATCTAGGGAGCAATGAAGCACAACCAAAGTCCATCCACAGCCTTCTAGACAAGCATCTGCAGTATTACAGAGGTAATGTCAAGCCCAATGTGGATTCCAAATCTCTTCTCAAACTTAGCTCATGCCATATAACTCTGATGACTTTGGCACTGTCACACCTGATCCATGACAGCAGAAACAAGTAGAGAAACAGACATGATATATAAAGAATTATTTTCACCCGTGTTATAAATTTCATTTAATTTAGCTGAAAATCCATGGTGTTTCACAAGACTGAGCATGGTCTTATTTTCTTAGACCTCAGCAGAGGGGCGTCAATAGCTTAGTTCAAAACTATTCTTTGTAAAATTCCTTCACTGGGATTTTCCAGATTTTCTCTGCAGCAGCCATTTAAAAAGTGCTGTGTTCACTGACTGAACTGCAATATGTTTGTTCAGAAAAATACTGCGCTATTCTGTAAAAATGCACTGTTTGTTTTAGTGAGAGAGGGTTGCCCTTATAAACAAATTCATGGTCTGATGGGGATTTCTTTTGTGAGAGAAAATTTGGGACTAATATTAAAATAGCTTCCAGTGTAGGAACTTGACAGTTCTGTATATCAGTTTGGTTTGCAATGGAAAAACTGCCAGCCTGAAAATAGAGTGCTTTTTAATAACAGTTCTTTCTCCAGAAAATTTAAAAGGAAATGGTGATTTTTTTTTCCCTAATTCAAAAACCTCATTTAGCCTTGGTCTAAGAAGAAGAGGACCCAGCCTTTGGCTCAGCATCCTTTCTTCACTGTGTGCAGAGACCAGATGCAGAGATCTGAGAAAATTCTAATGGCTTAAGAGCAGAGCAAATCCACAGGGAGATGATTCCTCTGTATTTTCACCTCAGTGTATAAATATGATTGCATTTCATTTTCTCATTAGGCTCCTTTTCTCATTATTTCCTCTTTTCTCTGCTGCAAGAAAAACAGGTATCTTTGCTCCTGGAAGCAAACAAATTAAATTATTGTCACCTTATTTTCAAATGCTAAGTCCAGCACAATCGGCTCCCGTGGGAGTTAGTTATCCACCATAAATATCAATCGATTTAAAAAAGTGTAAGCAGCTGAAATAAAAGCATTATGTAATTGTTTCTCTGATTCTGTTGTTGATGTCACTAAAACCAATTCTTCGCTCATGTCTGCATTTTTAAATAAAACTCACATGACTGTAGGAAATTACCAAATGAAAGTTATTTCCCATGGAAAAAAAGTCTTAAAACACATTAAATAACAAGGTAAAAAAAAAAAAAAAAAAAAAAAAAAAAAAAAAAAAAAAAAAAAAAAAAAAAAAAAAAAAAAAAAAAAAAAAAAAAAAAAAAAAAAAAAAAAAAAAAAAAAAAAAAAAAAAAAAAAAAAAAAAAAAAAAAAAAAAAAAAAAAAAAAAAAAAAAAAAAAAAAAAAAAAAAAAAAAAAAAAAAAAAAAAAAAAAAAAAAAAAAAAAAAAAAAAAAAAAAAAAAAAAAAAAAAAAAAAAAAAAAAAAAAAAAAAAAAAAAAAAAAAAAAAAAAAAAAAAAAAAAAAAAAAAAAAAAAAAAAAAAAAAAAAAAAAAAAAAAAAAAAAAAAAAAAAAAAAAAAAAAAAAAAAAAAAAAAAAAAAAAAAAAAAAAAAAAAAAAAAAAAAAAAAAAAAAAAAAAAAAAAAAAAAAAAAAAAAAAAAAAAAAAAAAAAAAAAAAAAAAAAAAAAAAAAAAAAAAAAAAAAAAAAAAAAAAAAAAAAAAAAAAAAAAAAAAAAAAAAAAAAAAAAAAAAAAAAAAAAAAAAAAAAAAAAAAAAAAAAAAAAAAAAAAAAAAAAAAAAAAAAAAAAAAAAAAAAAAAAAAAAAAAAAAAAAAAAAAAAAAAAAAAAAAAAAAAAAAAAAAAAAAAAAAAAGGCCCTTCCAGGGTTTCAGCTATTTCCTGAGCTTGGTATCTGGGTACTAGGAATGGAAGCATTTGTTCCAGCTGAACAGCAGGAAACAAGCTGAATTTATCAGCAAAGGAGAAGCATGAATTTAGTCCACGTTAAATTTGCTTTCCTTGATGTCAAGGAGCTACATGGATTATTGTCAGACCTTGCCAGTTGGCCTCCAGGCCAGAGAGTGGGTCTTCACTCTCTGAGAAAAATGTGTTTCTGTTTTCTGAGAACTGTTTGGTGGTGGTTTTTTGGGGTTTTTTTTTGGGTTTCGGGGGGTTTTTTCCCTCTATATCAGGCACCTCTGTGTGATTTCTTCAGATGTTTCCACCATGGGCAAGGACCACACCAGGCATCATCTGCCTCTTCCCAGTGCCCCTGACTGGCTCTGTAACTCTCCTTGTGCCCAGGAGCAGAGCTTCAGGTTGCTTTAGCTTGCTTTCTTTTATGATGACACAGCACAGAGGTGAGTTTAAAAGGCAAAGGATCTGTCTCCAAACCTCTGCTCTCCATCAGGTTGTGCTCCCTTGCAAACTTAAAGTAAAAAGATACAAAAGAAGAACAAAGAGAGACAACGTAGCATCACTACAAACCCAAAACAAACAAGGGCCCTTGTCACAAGAAGAACTTACACATGTAGTTCTGCTGCTAAATAAAACAGGAGACAAAACAGCTGACCTTGCCCACTAGCACACTTCATAGCTCTGTGCTCTCTGAGGTGGCTTGAAGATACATTTATTGTTATTTGCTGTGCATATTCCAGCTCAAAATCTGTGAGGGCTGTTCCACCCCACGGGGCTGTTGTTCTGGTAGCAGGAAAATCAGGGCAGGTGGTGTGAGTTGTGGCACTGGCTTGACAATATGTGTGGGACATTCAAGGAGACAAAGCTTCCAGGGACAGCTTTGGAGGATGGTATAAAAAGGCAGGACCCAAACCTAGCTTGATGTTGAATATACAGCCCAACACGCGTTTTATTCCCTGATGTATGATCTCCCCTTAGCCTTGCCTAGGCTTTGTCTGGTCAGTGGCATCTTGAGATGGGATAAAACTGTCCTAGGCATGTACTAGCCGTTATGTAGCCTGAAAAATCAGTGGCACATGGCTCTAGCTCATTCCTTGCCGTGATTTTCTAAGCAGTGCAGTTGTATCCACAGAAAAGCAAAAAGATCTGAAATAGGAGTCCCCATGTGAAGACCACAAAGGAAAACAGTTTGGACATGGGTGGAACAAGACACAGCTTAAGCAGTGAACTCCATCTGGGTGAGAAGACTGACACGTGGTTGGTTCTCCTCCTCTCCTGAAGATAGGGTAGACACAAAACATGCAAGAGAAGAAAAGGACTTATGCGACACACAAAAGACAAGCACTGGGGGAGATGAAAACTGTGGCATAATGGAAGCTAAGGAAAGTAAAATATTTTGGCCAAAGAGTGAGTAAATTTAGGACAAAAAAAAAAGAGAGGGAGACTGAGAACAGAAATCAGAATTTCTATGCAAATCACCCATTTTCCTAATATTTCTTTAAAGTAGCACAGTGTTTACTTTTTTTTCCCCTATCCTGCCTACCATATTCGTCAGGCACACAATCTTCCCTCCATCCCCTTTGGTCAGGAAATTGAAGAAGTCATCAATGTGCAGACCTCTCTTTTTCTGTGAATAGAAGATTGTACAATAGCAATATTTATTCAGCAAAATGCTTTCTCTTACAGGTCCGGTGCTCAAGGATTTCATTAGTGCATGATGCAATTAGCACAGGGTGAAGTAACTGCACAGGAGGAATGTTCCATAGTTATGGAGTTACAGATGCACCTGGTAAATTCCCCATCTGGTCCAGTAATGTTGTTCAGTACCTTTTTTTTTTTTTTTTTTCTTCCAGCAACTGAGAAATCAAATTGTCAATAAGTTGAATTTCCTGTATTTTAGATGCTGTACATCAATCCATTGAAAATTACAAGCTGAGGATGTAGAGGGGAGACAGACATCACAGTAAGGCATTTGTCAAATGATGCACCTGCTTCCTGGCACACTGTCAAACCCAGAGGGAGCAAGAGTAAACAAATCTGAACAATAACTTCCCCCACATTATGTGTTTGCTAGTGCTGAGAAAAATCTTAACTGCTACATTAGCAGCAGAAAACTCTGTTAGGAAAAGATGGGACAGTTGAGGCCACAAAGGGTTTGGACAAGGGTCTTGTGATGCGAGTGGTCACATCCTCCCTTCCCAAAGGCTGCCCCTAACCTGAGGGTGCAGAAAACTAGGAAGCATACTAATATTTCAAAGGTGGGTGTCAAGAGGATGGTTCCAAACTCTTTTCAGTTATGGCCAGCAAGAGGAGGAGTAGCAGTGGCCATAACCTGAAACACAAGAAGTTCCACCTCAGCATGAGGGAGAACTTCTTTACATGGAGGACAGTAGAGCACTGGAACAACTGCCCAGGGTGGGCCTGGAGTCTCCATCTCTGGAGGCATTCCAAACCCTCTGGGCATGTTCCTGTGTCAGCTGCTCCAGGTGACCCTGCCTTGGCAGAGGGGTTTGACGGGATGATATCGGACGTCCTTTCCAACCCAACAATTCCATGATTCTGTGATCATGGTGCACAATTTCTTCCATGTCTAATTTTATACCTAAACAAGTTGCAACCCACAGACTCACCTCAGCCACTTCTCAGCATCCACAGCAGATGTTTGCTGTCCCCAGTGACCTGAAGACTACACTTGCCATGGGAGAGGATCCAAATCTGCTACAGCCAGTAGAAATGGTTTGAACTGGGGAACCTCTGTGTCCTCACCCAGATGCTGGAAGGGCATTGTTCAAATTCATCTTAAACACTGCCTCTTCAAATGCTTGAAGCATTGACTGCCTCTCCAAGAAAGCTGTTCCAGTGTTTAACCATCCTCCAGTGTTTAACCATCCTCATCCTCCTGGTGAGTAGCACATGGTGTGTTGGAGTTATAAACTTCTCCTGGCACAGCTTTGAATCATTCCTGCACATTCTATCACATCCCATCCCTGCATCCCTGGGGGAAACAATGAGAGGCGTGACTCATCCTGGAGCCACTGGGCTACAAGTGCTACCCAGTGGATGGAAGATTTTCACAGGACATGTCCAGCAAAAGCCAGTGCCTTCTGATGCTTGAGAAGGCACAAACATGCAAACAACCATTTTACTAAAATGTAGTTCTAGTTCAAGGCCTAAAATCAGTGAAGGGATTTTCACAGGGTTCTCTACAGGGCTTGTAGCACATGGTGTGTTGGAGTTAATTACACCATTTTGAAAGACTGTACATAACAGGAGAGTGTATTTCTTTTGAAACTCCTCAAACTCAGCAGAAACTGTGTGGAGAGATGGAACCAAAACAAAGAGTTATCTTTCATTCATGAAATCATCAATACAGCTGACACTTCATAACAGTCCCAGAGTCTGTGAAAATGGCTATATATGTGCAAAAGTGACCAAGTACTCACCATCCAGCTGGCTCCTGCACAAGAGTACAGCAACCTGTAAACCCTCAGGTACCTTTCAACATCTCCAAGAAATGGTCAAACATCTATTTTATAGGCCTTGAAGGAAAATAAAGGGCAGGGAAATGATAGGTTCATCACCAAGGCAGTTACATTAACTACAAGGTAATTTTCTCTTTTTTTTTTTCCATCTTTTACATGTACACGAATGTTTGACTTGCAATAAAAGGCTGACCAGAAGTATGAGAACACATTTCATTCATAAAAAATAGAATCATATTTTTCTTTCTTCATCTAGTCCCCCCAAGGAAAAAAAGAAACAACCAAAACTTCCCACCCCCCCAAAAAAACCCACAAAAACCACCCACAAAAAAAAAAAA
>VYXD01005452.1:426850-489569 GCA_013397195.1 Hylia prasina
GAAAGCAAGAGTCTTGAGGCCAGGATATACACCTGGGAACTAGACGATCTTGATACAAATCCTAACTGGGACATTTTAGAGTGTGGATTTGAGCCAGCTTGTATGTGGCCAGTGCTCAGCTACTGACAAGGTACAGTTATCAACCACTAAACAAATATCTTAAAGTGGATCAGCTACAACCAGACAAATTACTTGCTTAAGCAAGTATGTGCCCCTGTTCAATTTCCTGCTGCAAATGAGATAGAATCCACACCTTCATCACCTCCTAACCAGGGACATGTTTCCTCATCTGCAGAAGCACTGCTGATCCCATTTCCCAAACCAGACAGGGCAGAGGATCTCACTGTGCAGTGCCATGTGAGTAGGCTCCATCCAGAGCTGTCCCATCCATGTCCTGGAGAGCACAGAGAGCAGTCCAGAATGGCAGACACTTCATCTGTGGCAATTAGGACTTGTGAATGTGTCTGGTCTGCTCTGCATCAGCTGCTCCTGAGGACGATGCTCATGGAACAGATGGAAGCAAGGGCAGCTCAGGGCAAAGCTGGAGCAAACCAGCCAATTCAATCAAACCCTCCCTGGTCAGGCTGCCTCTCACTCTACACACAGGTTACACCAGTGCTTGGTCTGCCTCTCAGCCCCTGTTGGCACAGGGGTTCGAGTCTATTTGGTGAGATAACACCGGCTTTGTAATTTGACCATTCAAAAAAAAAATTAAGACATTTAAACAAACAAGTAGCTTGGCTCTCCACTGCCTTGCACCCTCAGCCTGGTTCTGGCAGCTACACAAAGCAGAAGTGAAGTGGCAATACTTGGGAGACAGAACGTGGAGGATCACAGCCCTAACCCACAATGGAGGTTGGTGCATTTCCACTAAAATCAATGTGAAGCTCCAATGACCGAATCAGTGACAGCTTCTGTAAGCTGAGGGTCTCCTGGCAGCTGTCTGTGCAAATTGGTTGCCATGTGCCATCCATTCTTCTAGAGTTTTTTGGAAATGGAACAGGCAGCTTTGAGGGTCTTTGTTGGTCTGTCTCTCCCATACAGTCCATGCACATTTCCCAAGCTCATTCCTGCTCTTACCCTGCTCTTACTGTGCTTATCTCCAGAAGCCAGAACAAGTATAGTTGTTCCAGAAAATAATGTTGCCTTATCTCTGTATGGCCCCTTCTTCAGCCACATCCTGTTCTTTCTCATAGAGTGTTATCACCAATGATCCTTTGCTGGCTCCACAGCTATCCCTCTGTCCATGTTGGATACATACACATTATCCCTCTTTTCTACAAGGCTTCTACAGGAGAACCTGGCACACTGAATCTCCCCAGGCATTCACTATCCCTTGAGCTGATGGTGGTAATTTTAGCAGAAGTTTAGGCTCTCACCAGAGCCTGAAACAGCAAGGTCTCCACCCAGCTATAGTGTGAGTTGCACTGCCTGCATGCACAGCAGCCAAGCCAGCATCCTTCTGAGTTACTAATTTTTTCCTGGTAAATAGAGAAAAGACATCTTGATCCATCTCCACCACCAGTTGTTACCTCAGAGCATAACCATCTCCAGCACCAGAGAGTGGGGAGCTGCCCACAGTCACGTAGAGTTTCTAAGCAGCTCCTCAAGATCATCTTCCCTAGGAATTGGACTTCCTGATGGTTCAAGCCAGGAGTGGTTCTCTGTGACTTTAGGAGCCCACTGAATGCTAATAATTAGGGGGAAAGAAAGGGAATATCTTTATCAGGAACTAAAATACTCTGTGCAAGGAAAAGATATGTAGAGAGCTTTCCAATATCACTGATGAAGGGCTAATCAAAGCTAATAGATGTATCTCAGCCCTGGGGAATTTCAAAATGCAAACACAAGTGTATTTTTATAGTTGAGGGAATCAGGAGTGGTTAACAGGGATATGTGATGAGCTTTCTCCTTGTTAGAGTTCTTTTAAGTTGGGTTGAATTCTGGAATCTCAGCTCACAGCAACCACAGCATATCTTGGGTTTATAGTCACGTATTCTTGATAATCACAGAATCACACAGAATCACAGAATCATTAGGTTGGAAGAGACCTTCAAGATCATCGAGTCCAACCCATGCTCTAACACCTCAACTAGATCATGGCACCAAGTGCCACATCCAGTCTTTTTTTAAACACATCCAGGGATGGTGACTCCACCACTTCCCCAGGCAGACCATTCCAGTACTTTATCACTCTTTCTGTGAAGAACTTTTTCCTAATATCCAACCTATATCTCCCTTGACGCAGCTTGAGACTGTGTCCTCTTGTTCTGTCAGTTGTTGCCTGGAGAAAGAGACCAACCCCCAGCTGAGCAGAGCCACCCTTCAGGAAGTTGTAGAGAGTGATAAGGTCACCTCTGAGTCTCCTTTTCTCCAGGCCAAACAACCCCAACTCCCTCAGTTGTTCTTCATACGGCTTGTGCTCCAAGCCCCTCACCAGCCTCGTTGCCCTCCTTTGGACACACTCAAGCATCTCAACGTCCTTCCTAAACTGAGGGGCCCAGAACTGGACACAATACTCAAGGTGTGGTCTCACCAGTGCAGAGTACAGGGGAAGAATGACCTCCCTGCTCCTCCTGGCCACACTATTCCTGATACTGGCCAGGATGCCATTGGCCTTCTTGGCCACCTGGGCACACTGCTGGCTCATGTTCAGCCGGCTGTCGACCAGAACCCCCAGGTCCCTTTCTGCCTGAGCACTGTCCAGCCACACCGTCCCCAGTCTGTAACGTTGCAGGGGGTTATTGTGGCCAAAGTGCAGGACTCGGCACTTGGACTTATTAAACTTCATCCTATTGGACTCTGCCCATCTGTTCAACTGTTCCAAGGCTCTCTGCAAAGCTCTCTGTCCTTCCAACAGATCGACACACACTCCCAGCTTAGTATCATCTGCAAATTTACTAATGAAAGATTCAATACCTTCATCCATACCGTCGATGAAAATATTGAATAGAGCTGGCCCCAGCACAGACCCCTGAGGGACACCACAGTGACTGGCCGCCAGCTGGATGCAGCACCGTTCACCACCACTCTCTGGTCCCAGCCATGCAGCCAGTTCCTGACCCAGCACAGAGACTCCTGTCCAAGCCACAGGCTGCCAGCTTATCTAGGAGTATGCTGTGGGAGACAGTGTCAAGGGCCTTGCTGAAGTCCAAATAAACAATATCCACAGCCTTCCCTGCATCCACCAGGTGGGTAACCTTCCAGTCTTGCATGCCATACTTAAAAGCTATGCTCTATTTCACCCATAACCTATGGGATTCAGCACAGGAATTCCTGGATGAAATTCTATGGCCTGTGTTGTCATGCTAGATGAACATAATAAACTTTTCTGGCCTTAAATTATTTGTGGGGCAATTAGTGTAAATCTGAAGAGGTTTAGTAAAGTCACTGGAATTCTATGGATTTACAGCAGCGGAGAACATGTCCCATTTTTTCTTCAGTGGTTTGAACCAGGATGATAAAACTGGTATAAGCAGACAGTGAGCTGGCCCATTTGTATCCTGGGAGACAACTAAGGAGCAACTCTTTCTGATGCAGATGGTAATTCAGCCCATTTTAGAAGCAGAGGTTTTTTCTCTCTCACTTTGATTCAGAATTTGTCAGTCCTTGTGGGGAGGACAAGGCTGGAAGGCAGGTGCGTAGAAAACCATATTAAATTATGCACAGCAGAAAATCTTCAAAATGTACTTCAAAAGCTGGAAACTCACTGTGTGTGACTGACAATTGCAGAGAGGCAGGATCCTAATTTCCAGATTAACTATTTCATCAATTAAAGCTTCATTTGAAATCTTTTCTCATTTGTCTGCCAATCTGTGACTGCTGCTGATACAAAGCCATCACCATAATAGAAACCAAAGTGCATATTTGATGCCATATGCATATGGCAACCTACATTTTCTTCCAAGCACAGTAGTTCCAGCTAATTAGTTTTATAATGTATTTGAATTAGTTTGTAGAATTCCATGGTTCCTATTAAATAGAGACAGGTAATCGAATGAGAAAATTAAGCAAGTCCTGCTGCATGCTGAGTGTTTACGAAATTGAGAGGGCAAGATTTATGGTTAAGATAATGTGGTAGCTGCTTACACAAGAGCAAAACACCTCCAACGGATCCACTCAATTCTCAATACATTTTGCAAATGTATTTCAGCCCCCAAACCCTTCACGAGTCCAGCTCCCTCCTAAGGGTGCCTTCCAGATCCCTAAGATTCAAGCTTTGTTGTTGCTGTGCTAAGCTCTGCTATATTTTGCTTAAAATTTCAGGGACTCTAATTTCAGGACTTCCTAATAAGAAGCTGTGAGCTGAGGAAGTCCAGTGCTATCTCCTTTGTTAAAAGGAGTTGATTTATGGCTGTTTTGTTAGCAAAAACCAGGTCTGCAAGAGAAGTGGAACTGAAAGCCAATGGCACAAACATTCACCGTTGGAAAACACATCCAGCCCTGCCTTCCTCTCTGCATCCAAATTCAATTACTTTAACATTTCTGCATGCATTCAGAGTCATGCAGTGAATTTGTACCCAGAATTGCCTCAGCCCCTCAGGACTGTGCACTTCTGCCCCTCAGCCTGGCTACAGCGCGTCGTCTGAGGGACGAAGCCAGGCCTCACCTCACTGCAGGCACATCTGCAGGATTTCCTTCCCCATACAATGAAAGCAGCCCGTGCAGTCCAGGCTCTTTACCTCCAATAACCTCCAATATTCATGTGCAATCAGCTTAGGGCCCATTCGTGCCTCCCAGCAGGCACGGAGATGTAAATCCCAGCTTGTATCCCAGAGGCCCTCCAAGCCAGGCATCATCCCACAGAAAGCGCAGCTGACGGTAAATCCTGTGCAGCCTCACATGCTGACAGCCCAGGAAAGGCTTTAGGCCAGGCTTTGGAACCAGACCAGGTCCCCATCACTTCCCAGCCTCCCAGCCAGAGGAGGTGAGAATCATCTCCTTGGGGACAGGGTCCCCCATCGATCTGTAGATAAAGCCCCGAGATGGTGGGAGCACCAGGGGCGAGCTGCAGCCGGCTTCCACTGGGAACTGAGCACATCCTGGACATGGAACCTCCTCTCACTCACCCCTTGGTCACCAAGGCTGCATTGGTTCCTTGTGAAGTGCTCCTTCTGCCACTTCATTTAGGCAGTTTTAGTCCCATTTGAAGAAATTATTGCTTCATTCTAAAATCATCTTTTCTATCTGCATTTGTATATGTCCCCCTTTAAGATTATGTTTAACTTTTTGATTTTTAATAACTTGTTTTGAATCTTCTGTATATCCTGAAATCCCAAAGCAGTGGCCCCATGTCTTCTAAATTAACATTACATATTCTACCATTTTAAAGATACATGCTCCTTGGCTGAGAGATAGCAGTACTGAAATTCTCTCATTTTTTTTAAGCTAATAAAAAACATACTGTCTGGAATACTTATTTCAGAGTTATATATCTAAGAAATTGCTTGCAGTTCCAACACAGTGAAGTTTGCTAAGGTTTGGCAGGGTTGGGGGAGGAGTGGAGTTGAATTATTGTCAGGACATCTGTGAGAACTGAGTCCGAAAAAGCACCAGGCACTCTCATAAATCTAACCATTTTATATGGTATATTTGGGAATTGCTATTGTCGTTATTGTGGTGGGCAGAGTATTGGGTACATGGTCTTTTTAAATTCCAGAACAGAATCAAATAAGTTGCTTCCTTATGAGTAAGTAAATCACATACCACACTATTTGAGTTACTTGGAAACCCATGGGCTCCTGCTGGGATAAAGCCTTTATTGTATAGACAAGAGATAAAACCCATTCTTAAGAATTTATGATCTGCATGCACAAAATGTTAAAGGCTATCAACAGTGAAACTATTCCCACTTTTCATACAGATAACTATGGCAGAGGGAGCTGAGTGGCTCATTTTAATTCCCTCTCTCTGAAGTTCATCCCTGTCTTTAACATACAATTCTATGTTGCCTCTTCAGGAGTCACTCAGGGCGCTCTTAGGAGGGTTTGGGGATAATCCTGTCATGGCTGTTATGGAAATACAGCTGCTGCACTTCCCCATGCCCCAGCCGAGCTGGGAGTCCTGGTAAACACCAGCTGCAAGTGGGACTTGTCAGGATTCACTCATTACAGTGCAGAAAGTATATTGAGAGCATCTCTGGATAGGAACTGTAGAAGCAAACACTGTCCTCTGGTAGTCAACTTCCTTTATTCATTCACCCAGCCAGGCTTATTTGCCCATTTTTTTTTCATTAATCTACCACCTGCTTCACAGAAAGTCCAAGGGCAGCCTCAGTTCACCAAGTGCCTGATTTCTGAAGTTATTTCACTGCTTAATGTGGGATCCATAACTTTAGAAACCTACATTAGAGTTCTCTAAACATCATCTACTCATGAAATCTTTCTTCAAAGTCAGTAAAGAGACGTGGGCATCACCAAGTGAAACATATGAGCTGTTTCTCACCTCTTCTACTTTGCAACCAGACAAAACTTTCTCTAAAATCACCAATTTCTCTCCTGTTGCCATTGACAAGCATTTGGTCAGACAGAGATATCTATAATTATGTAAAAAAATTCCACCTGCAAAACTTGTGAAGAATGTGCTCTAAGCCTTTCAAGATCTCCAGTTGACATCTAAATATACCAAAATACATTTTTAAATCCAGGTTTTCAGTGCCTGGAGGATTCCCTGTGACTCCCTTTGGTCTCAGCTAAGAGAATGCATTTCAGCTCTGGACAGGCTGGATGGGTGAGCTGAGGTTAATGGTGAGGCTCAGCAAGGCAAAGGGCTGAGTCCTGACCTTGGGTCACAACAACTCCTGCGGTGCTACAGGATGGGGCAAGAGTGGGTGGAAAGGAGAAGGACTTGGGGGTGCTGGTGACAGCAGCCAAACATGATCCAGGTGTGCCCAGGGGGCCAAGAAGGCCAAAGACACCTGGGCTGTACCAGGCATGGTGTGGCAGCAGGGCCAGGGCAGTGACTGTCCCCTGTGCTGGGCACTGGTGAGGTCACCTCCAGGGTTGTGTTCAGTTCTGGGGCCCTCAATCCAGGAAGGACATTGAGGGCCTGGAACATGTCCAGAGGGGAATGGAGCTGGGGAAGGGTCTGGAGCACAAGACTTATGAGGAGGGGATGAGGGAGCTGGGATTTGTTTTACCTGGAGAAAAGGGGACTCAGGGGAGACATTATCACTATTTACTCCCTGAAAGGAGAGCGGAGCCAGGTGGGGATTGGGCAGTTTTCCCAGGTAACAAGTTACAGGACAAGAGTACATGGCCTCAGGCTGTGCCAGGGAAGGTTCAGGTGGAACATCAGGAAGAATTTCCTCACAGAAAGAGTAGCTAACTATCGTTACGCTTCGGGACAGCTCAAGTAATGACATGTCGGCTTCAGTCTTCTTGGAGGGCATATAGCAAAGTTTATTGAAAGACAGACCTCTTCTTATACCCTGCTTTGCTGCAAGCAATAGGATTGGTTGTTCACAACACCACCTTTTTGTAAACATCTCTACCAGTAAACAAGCAGGAAAAAACCAGGTGTCAGGAGGAGGCTATCTATGAAGGATTGTTTTGGCTTCCTCCTTAGAATTTCCCAGGCCAGAATGAGAGTGTTGTATGCTTAGCTTTCTCACGGGCTTTGAGTAACNGGCTTACTCCTTAGAATTTCCCAGGCCAGAATGAGAGTGTTGTATGCTTAGCTTTCTCACGGGCTTTGAGTAACTGCCTGGAGCCTGAGAATCTATTTTGTGACCACTTTCAGGCCCCACAGTTAAGCATGTGGAACATGCTGCCCATGGAGGTGGTGCAATCACCATCCCTGGGACTATTTAAGAAATGACTGGGTGTGGACACCTGATTTGTTCAGCCCAAAGACTGAGAGGAGACCTCATTGTGGTCTTCAACATCCTCAGAAGGCAGGCACTGATCTCTTCTCTCTGGTGACCAGTGACAGGACTGAAGGCAATGGCTGGAGCTGAGTCAGGGCAGGTTTAGGCTGGATAGGAAGAAATGTTTATCCCCCAGAGGGTGGTTGGGCAGTGGAAGAGGCTCCCCCGGGAAGTGGTCACAGCACAAAGCCTGTTGGAGTCCAACAAGTGTTTGAACAAGGTTCTCAGTACATGGTGGGGTTCTCTGGGTGTCCTGTGTGAGGCCAGAAGGGACTTAATGATCTTGATGGGTCCTTTTCCAACTCAGTGTATTCTATGATTTTATGATATTCTACAACAAATCCAGCTCCCTTTCCAGCTTTTATCCCAGTCATGGGGGAGAGCTCCTGGTCACTCAGTTTTAAATCCACACAGCTTTAAGCTGCCTTTGAACCCACCTGAGACCCCCTGAGCCTGAGAGGAAAGCATATCTGGAGACCAGCAGGGTCTCCCATTTGTCTGCTGGAGATGACACATCCCACCTACGCATGATCACACTTGTCAATCAAGGAAACAGCTCCAGGAAGTTTCTCTCTTTCCGTATTGCCTTATTTTTTCATGTTTCTCCCATACTTTGAAGGCAAGTACAAGGAATTTTACACAGTCTGTCCAGGGGCTGAGTGGCTGAATGTTTCATGGGACTGAAAATCCCAGCCAACAAAAGCATCTATGAGCTTGCTGACAAGGTAAGAGGCAATCAGCTGCTCTGCATCCCTGAACCAAGCAGGAAAAAAATCCTCTTTGCATTTTTTATGCTTAATTTATGGAGTAACCTTTTGCACAGCTTCTCTGGAAGTCTGTGATACATCCATGATATCACTGGGTCAGCAAAACCTGCTACAAAAGTGAACTACTGCCTTCCTTTCAAAAGCTGGTTCAGCTGCTTTTCTAGTTCATTCCAAATGTCAGAAGCAAGTTATGCTGGAGCAATAACCTCAAGAGCACCAGTCCCCACATGCATTATATAGGAAACAGGGGTTCAAAACAAGCTAGAAAGGAGAATTAGGATGCTCAGATAAAACACTAAAAGCCCATCAATTTAGTAAGGGTTAGAATACTGTTCCTAAGACTAAAATTCCAGAGGGATAAATTAATAAGAAGTGCAAGACTTAATAAGAGAAGCATGACATTATGCTGCCTTCTAGATATAATTATTGAACTCATTTGCATAATCTGCCTGGAATCATAGAATGGATGGTCTGGAAGGGACCTTAATGATCATCTCCTTCCAGCTCCCCTGCTAGGGGCAGGGATACCTTCTGCTAGACCAGGTTGCTCAAACTCCCATCCAACCTGGCCTTGGACACTTTCAGGAATTGCTTCTCTGGGCAACCTGTGCCTCACCACCCTCACAGTGAAGAATTTCATCCTAATATCTAATTGAAATCTACCCTCTCTCAATTTAAAGCCCTTTTCCTATCATTCCATGCCCTTGTAAACAGTCCCTCTCTTGCTCTCTTTTATAAGCTCCCTTCGCTGGAAATCTACTAGAGAATCTTCCTGGAACCTTCTCTGGGCTGAGCAACCCCAACTCTCTCAGCCTTTCCTCACAGGAGAGCTGCTCCAGCCCTTTAATCATCTTCCCACTTCTCCTCTGGACTTGCTAGAAGACACTCAATTACCATCTGCAGCAACAGAAATGTCTTTCCCACTGCCAAGACCAGGTTTCCAGAGCAAGAATGAGCAAAAGAGGTTCCACATCCAGTCCCACTCCACCTTCCACCCTTTTCAGCAGATGTGGATATCTCAGAAGCATCTTGTGGACCAGTGTGCCTGTTTGAACATGCCTGAAAAAGCCTTTTTCAAGAGGGCTGCTCTTAGTCCAGAAAGCTGCAGAGGATGCTGTCCAGCACTGCCTCCAAATTTATTGTCTACACAGTCAGCAGAACTGCTGGGCCTGCAACTTAACTCCCAGCCCATAAACAGGTTATTATTTTCTTGCAGGATCATGAGAATATTGAGGCCTCAAGGAAATGGAAGCTCCATCACTAATTTGGAGTTCAGGAGTAAAACTCTTCATTTCCACAGTACTGCCCTTTTCTCTTGGCAGTACTAAGTTCCCATAGCAAGGGTAAAGGCAGCATGTGTGCAAGGTGATCTATTGCCTCCCTTCCCTCCTGCTCAGAAAATCTCACATGTGCACCAAAAGGGGTTAAAAAGCAGGAAACTCAGATACCTCCAAAGCTGTAAGCTCCATGCAGAAATATCCATCTATCCCATTTGGAATGCCACATGAGTTCACATGCCTGCTGGATAGCGCTGGCAAATCAAATCATGCAACTTGAGGCAAGTCCACAGGAAAGGTTGCAAAATAAATTAGAAATACTCAAAACACAAAACAAGGTTTAGCCATGCAGAGCATGAATTGGTTTATTTC
Organism: Hylia prasina; assembly: GCA_013397195.1. Taxonomy (NCBI): domain Eukaryota; kingdom Metazoa; phylum Chordata; class Aves; order Passeriformes; family Sylviidae; genus Hylia; species Hylia prasina. The sequence goes on from VYXD01005452.1 coordinate 437,134, forward strand.
AGCCTGCTGAGAACAAGAGCAAATTATCTTCCCTGAGATATTTCATCCAAAGCTGTGCTAGGGACTTCTCCACTGCATGCACAGGTGACTGTGTGCTGCCTGAGCTCATGTTTGGGAAGAAAAGTAAAAGCTGCTGCCATCCTTGCTCCCAGAGGGTTCACAACTTTCTCACTCATAGGAGTGTTACTCCTCAGCACCTTATCTGGCCTAATCAAGCACGTAGTGCCCTTTCCTCCCACTGAAAGAAGCTGACACGGTCTTAGTGCTGGCAGTTGCACCTGACCTCATTTCAGAGATGGGCAGTGAAAATGCCAATCATTTTTACTTGGTAGAGCCATGTCCCATCTGTACTCAGAAAATAAACCCCCCAGAAATACAAAACTCTAGTTCTTAACTTCCTAGCAACTCTTTATAGAATACAGTTGCTTGCAGCAGTCACCCAGCTTTCCTTTGGAAACATATTTTGACAGTGGGAAGTGTCAGTCCATGAGAATGTTTCCTTGGAATGATCAAAGGGTCTAGGTGGGAGAGACAGGAAAGCAGTGATGCTTTTTGAGCATTTCAGAGATCACTATATAACACTAAAAATGTTATAGAAACCTTGTAGCATGTGATTGTAATTGAAAATTGTAGTCAGTCTGTCATAATATACTCTAATGCAAGGGAAATATGTAATCTATGTGATTGTGCAAATACTTAGCACAGAGAATTCTGGGGTTTTTTTCACTGCCATGTTTCAGACCTTCTTAATAGGAGAGGGAAGCAGAGAAAACACCTTGGTACAGAACCTACGGGGTCACAGCTCATACCTTCTTATCCAGGGCTAATCTGTCCATCAGTGTAAGCCCTGGGAGCCTTGCAGCTGTGAGAGGGAAGAATTCATCTTCCTTACAGTCCAATATGAACTTTGCCACTGATTTCCAACTCACCTCAGTGCCTGAGCAACAAAATAAGGATCTGACTGATTTCTTCTCATGCTTTGTTTGCCTGCATAATTTAGATTAGAAGATTTTCTGGGTGATGGTTTCTTTACTTTGAGCATCTAGAAATGTAGGGTTGGGGTCTCAGCAGGCAGCTCTCAGTTAACAGTAGCACAAAAAAATCGCAATAAACCAGAAGGAAGAAATAAGATAAATGTTAGGATGTACAGCCATGCTTCTAACACAAAAATTTGATTGAAAACAAACTCAGTTTCTACACCAAACTGAAAAATAGAGTAAGTGTTGGGCTTGGAAAAATTAAGAAAATATCTTTGAAGAAGCGCTTTCATTTTGTGATCTTTTATTTAGGCACTGGCAATTGAAAATTGTGCAACCTTTAAAAACGGTTTTATACACCCAAAGCAGTGGCTGTGCTGTAATAAAATTTAACTCTTCATCTCATTCTATAGCAGGAAAGAAAGAAAGGATGCAAGTATTGTAATTACAATGGATTTTTGAAATAAAATTATTAGTTCACTCAAAGATATTTAAGAAATTTTTACTCTTTTTGCAAATAATCATAAAGAGCAATTCTAACAAATAGAGACACTCTTAACTTTTATCAATTGCTTTTGAAATTGAAGTCAGAGCATGATTTTCACAACAACAAAAAAATAAATACATTCATTTCAAATAGTTTTTCCAGGGTCAAGGAAAATCTTCAGAAATATCAGCACACAGAAAACAAAAACAGTAATAAAAATGAATCAACTGACTCAAAGAAATTATTGGCAACAGCTTACCGAAAAGGGTAAGACATAGCTCTTTTTTGATTGAATATATGGGGCAGCACTGGAGATCACAGTCGTCAGGCCAGGCAACAAAAACAATATTAACAGATAACTCATATTTATGTCAATTCACTCTGTGCCTCAAGAAACATCTAATATGATTCTCCTCTCTGCAATTTAGTGTTGACATCAGAACTTGGATGGACAGCTTCAAAAGGCACAGAAATACCTTACTTCTAGGAAGAAAATGTTCTCAACTTTCATATTACAGCAGGCATTGGAGCAGGTTTGAGGGAGATGTTGGATCAAAGGACTCAGCCTGAAATAAACAGAAGTTACAGAAGTCTTCCCTCCTCAGTAAAACCACAATTCAAAGCTTGTCTGGATGAAAACAACTTTTGATCTTCGTTATTCAACTGGATGTGGGCTGGTAGGTTTTATGCAGAGTATTGTATCTCACATCTGCAGTCCTACTTTTGGAAGCAGGGAATATTTCTGGGCTAATGGGGGCACATATAATACTTAGTGTAGAAAATATCTATATATAACAATTATGGGAAGGCCTACTACTTCCTGATGGAGATGTTCATATGAGCCATTAAGCAACACATTGATTTCATGTTAGCAGAGAGTTCTCATTTTCAGTATTGCTGTAGGATTTTGGAACAAAGAATTGCTAAGAGATAGAACAGCACAGAAAGATTATTATAAGGTGCTTTTGACACAGACTTCTGCCAGAAATGGTGTTTAACATGAGGCACGTTGCATATATTTCTTCACATTGATTTCACCTGTCTGCTTATGCTTTATTAATTCCAAGATATATTGTGCATATAAACCGTATGTTTTAAATTAACTCCCTTGTTTGTAATTGCTGTATACAGATTCATTAAGGACATTAAAAACATATATTAACCAATGCCTGTGTGGTTCTCCTAGTTGACAATTCTTAAAATGAAACTGGGCTATAAATTCTCCCATAACACAAATTGTATTTTCTGAAAGATTTCCTGTGGGACACTTTTGCCTGATGAAGGTAATAAATAAGATAAGTAATAAAAGGTAAGTACTAGAGAAGAGGAAAATTAATGTGAGTGGAAGTATTGCACTAATGGGCCCTGACTGAACTGCAAACACCCTGTAGATGTTACAGGTTCAATTCCTGCTTGTACCTGCTCCCTCCAGATGGAGGCTGTTCCCCATCTCCTGCTTCAGTACTTGATCAAAGACATCAGGGTGATGTCTGCAGAGCAGCAAATTAAGTTCTTTGGAAGAAAAAGACATCTGGATTTCCTTGGGAAGAAAGATCATATTTACCTGGCCAAACCCTGAAAGTTGGTCCTGAAGGCTGGTCAGAAGGACATGACTTCGCTGAGTGTCTTGGGATGAGAGGATGCTCTTTGACAAAGTCAACCACCTCTTTGAGAAAGTCAAACACTTAGGTTTTTTTCCTAATATGAAAGAGTTCTATTTTATATTTACCTGAAAATTCTTTCAGATATCTCCAAACCAATAAAATCCAAAGTCATGCTAAGAACAAATTAAACTTTTGCCACAAATCAAACAAAATGTTCTCATCAGGCCTCATAGAATTTAACCTTTTTCAATGTATTGATTTTTCCACATAAAAACTTTCATTCACTACTTGCATTTTTATTGGGATCTTTTTTTATTGCTAATAAACCCAAAGATCACAATGTCAATCCCAGATCTGATTCAGCTTTTCACAGAAAAAAAGAATTATCATTTACAAAAAATAGTGACAAATCAAACCTATGCTTTTGTCAGAATATATATTCAAATCTTTTAAGCCATTAGGTCAACTCACTTTTTTGATTTCAAAAGGATTATATGCACATAACAAGAAATGCTTCGAAATGTGACTGTGGAGTTATTTCTAAGATGGTTCAGTTAATGACCTGGACATTCACCTTGTGATGTGCAACCAAAAACAGAGGCAATTATGATCCCAGTCACCCTGGAGCAAAGCTGAAAACAAAATGAAGGTTGTCCTGAATGGGGGATTGGAATCCCCCACTGTCAAGGATCTGTTCCTAAGCAAAAGGCAACACCCAAGATTTTTAGATGCATGTGGTCAAAATAGAACAGCAAAAGCCAGAGGGATCCAAATGGTCTTACAGGTTTTATTAGCAAGTTACACACTTCACAAGGAAATTGATATTGTTCTGCCCCTTATCTTTTAATAGGACGATAAGTAGAAGAATAAAAAAAGAAAGGAGACACAGAGAGAGAGAGATCAGACAGGAGAGGAAAGTAAAATCCCAGCCCTGGGGTGTCCAGGGCCCTGAGGGTCATTCTTTTTGTTGACAAGTTTTCCCTGCTCTGAGGCTGTTTTTATCATTTCCTACGCAAACAAGTTATCAGCATAGTCCATTCTCCTAGATCCTTCTGAAATGGGTTGGAGAATTTCAAGGTCTTGGTCAGTCCCAATCCCACTCTGCTGGTGTTGCCCACTCCTTGGCCCCATTCCTGTGCTTGCATTGCTCTGTGCTGTGCAGTCTCCATGGACCAAAACAGGGAAGTTGATTCCAAGAGAAGTGCTGCCCTACCTCTACACAGCCCCTTCTCCAGCTAGATCCTGTTCTAACTTGCCCTTTTCCACAATAATCACTGGGGTTTGAGACATTGTAATGCTTAAACTCCTGGTTGCCCAGGCTTCTACACCCACTCATTTCAGTTTAGTTTTTTCACAGTGTGCAGTATTTCCATTTGGCATTTGATTGGCATTTGCTGACAGCTTTGCTGTAACAGATCAGCCAAAGCAGGTGAGATTTCTGAGGAAAGGTGAGAGACAAGTTAAATTAAAAATAACACCTGTATGAGCAATGAAAACCTTTCATCTCCCCTCACTGAATGCATTTTAAGATGCTAATATATCTTCTCTAAAGAGGTGTGAGTTTCAGAAAAGTTAGTTATTATATGACTGAGATTTAAAACAGTATTTATGTGTTAAAATTCTACAACAGGCAAACGATAAATAAATCAAGCTATGTTTAAATATGAGCAAATACTTAGGATATACTAATTTTCTCTTTCACTTTCCAAGTCTGTTACACATATTACAAGTTATTTGACATCCATGGAATGTGTCAAGCAATCTGTCCATGGAAGTGGTGGAATCACTGTCTCTGGAAGTGTTCAAAAAACATGTAGATGTGGTGCTTAGGGACACAGTTTAGGGGTGGTGTTCGCAGTGCTGGGTTAATGGTTGGACTTGATGATTATAGAGTTCTTTTCCAACCTAAATGATTCTATGATTCTTAGCATTTTGTCCTTATCCTCAGAATTTAAGAAGTGCTGGAAGCCATGATCAGAGACAGGCTGTGAATGGTGTGGTGCAGTAAAGAGAGCATGAAACTCTCTGAACTTCAAAGAGAAATACAACTCATGGAGAAGTAACACAGCAAATTAATAAATTCCATGCAGTCATCTGCCTAAGTTAAACTTCCAGATTAGGCAGATGAAATTCCCCTCTGGATGCTTCAAAGGCAAGTTCCTGTGTTTCTAAAAATGTACTCACGTGTCTGAGTGTTTTCTCTGCAAATCCTGCACATTCCTTTTCTCTAGCTAAGCTCTCAGTGAAACCTTAATACACAGAAATTAATCTTGGGGAGGTGTTATTTGAGGTAAGAACAGGATAATATTATTTGAAATAACAACTGGACAATATGATTGCTTTCTATGACAGCACAAAAGATTGGTTTATTTAGGAGAAAACAATATTCTTGCTATCTTTGTCAGCTGACAGGTATAAGGAGCATCTTAAACAATAAAAGAGCTTCAGTTCACATTTAAGAGTGGTGGGCAAAGTATGGCGAAGGAAACTGCTATCACAACATTTAGTGCATAAAACTTTGAGATTAACAATGGATTACTGTCTTTGTATTTTCAGTTCAGCCCTGCTCAACAATATTTAGCTCACTTCTAACTCAGGACCCAAAATTTAAATGAAAATAAACACCGCTATCACCTTATATCATGTTGGAGCCTGCCATGGACACAAAATTGCATTGAATTGTTGTTTTTAGATGTAATAGAAAGAAAAAAGATCAAAATAGCTGCCTTATTTGGGAGCTGTCTGATCTGCATTTACTAACTTAATATCCTAATGTAACTCTTAGAAACACACATTTCATACATCTGGTCTGAACTTGGCACATTTTCATTCTGTTGCAGAAATACAAGGACACATTTGCCTTCTTAGATCAGTGGATAAGGACCTGGAAGGTCAGTGTATTGGTCTGTGTATTTACTGGATTAACAATTCTGCAGAGTCATCTGAAGAAATGCAGGGAAATGCTTCTATCTTGCTTGGCTTGATGCTTTGCTATTCATAAAAACAGAATTCCTGACCCTTTCATTTAAAGGCTTTGCCTCCTGCCTAAATCTTAAATCAATCTTGTTGCCTCTGATCACTGCACATTTAATTCTTAACATCTCCTCTTGAATTTGCCTCAAATTCCTCAAAGTCAACACTGCCTGCACAAGTAACCTCTTTCTATCTCAGTGTCTGAGAATAATAGAAACACTACTCTAAGGGAGGTTTTTCTTGTATATCTACAGAAATCACTTTGGCGTTTGCCAGCCTGTCCTGTGCTGCCCGACATGTCAGCTCCCATAAATGCTGAGACTTGAGCATTACCATGCAGTAAGAAGTTATTTTTAATCATTAATGAATCCAATCATATTGGTATTGAAGCATATGCCTTTGAACAGTAGCAATGTTAATGCACACAATTTAGGATTGAATTTCTAGAGAGTGAAAAGTGTTATTTGTACTTATAAGTAACGAAGCAAAGCAGGTAACCTATGAGATATGTTTGGAGAAGGGTTTTGGCAGTGTGGGATATCTCACCTCCTGGAGACACCCATCACTAAGAGTTTTTTAAAAGCTAGTATGCCTTGTATAGACTAGATGCTTAATATCAAAACTATTAAGGGTGATCCTAACCCTCATATTTTAGGTAACATAGAAACAGGAGGAGTCAATCATGATTTCATCCACATTTAATAACAGGCTAAACACTTCAGGTGCAATAACAGCTGGCTCATGTGCAGATGAAGGAAATGAATCATAGAAAGGATGGGTTGGAAGGGATCTTAAAGATCATGTCCTGGGCAGGGACACCTTCCACTCTCCCAGGCTGCTCCAAGCCCTGTCCAACCTGGCCTTGAACACTTCCAGAGATGGGGCAGCTGCAGCTTCTCTGGGTAACCTGTGCCAGTGCTTCACCACCCTCAAAATGAAGAATTTCTTCCTATGATCTAGTCTGAACCTGCCTTCTGTCAATTTAAAGCCCTTATCCTATCACTTCTTTCCCTCTGTAAAACACCCTCACCAGACTTCTTGTAGCCCCTTTAAAGCATTAGGTCTCCCCAGATCCTTCAGGCTGAACATTATTTTACTTTCAAGTAAATGTTTACTGTTTTAATTCACCAGGCCACCTTTCAGAAAAAAAAACCAAAACAACAACAACAAAAATATTTTTCTTGATTTTGTAGGTTAAGAAATGTATTTTTGAGTAAAATATATTCTAGTGTAAGTTTATTATAATTCATTGTCTTCTTGTTTGTCAGGCATGTATTTAATACTTTAATCCCTTTGTGTCTTAACATGCTTAAAATATTGACAAGTTCCATGACCTAGTTCCATTTACAGAATGAAATGCCATAGTTCTAAAGGAGGAATTTGCATAGAAAGTTTCATTTTGCTTCAACTGAGCAACTGAAAATAAGTATTATAAGAATCAGGACAAATAAGCATGGTAACAGGGGGGTGATTGGTACAAGTACCTGAAACTAAGGAATGAAACATTAACCCAATAATCTGAAAAGTTCCACAGAAGCACTGTCATGTAACTTCATAGTTTCTAGTCCCCAAAAAGGATAAGCAGCTGGAAAAAGTAACTCCAGGTAGCCGGAAATTTCTAGAGACTTGCAGCAACTCTCTGCTCCTGAATATCACAGGAGGTCCAAAACAAACCACTGCTTTAGAAATATCCTTGCTTGAAATCCTAAAAATGGATTAGCTGACACAAGGACTTGAGTACAGGGATGAAGGGGTTCTTGAGAATTTGTGGAAATAATGCAGTTAAGTCCAAGCACTCCTGCTTTCATGGAAAGGCAGGTGCTCCTTTTGGAGAATTTACAGATGAAGGAAAAAGCAAAGGGTGGCTCAGGTGGACATTCTTTACTAGGAGAGTAGTGAGACCCTGGAACAGAGAGATTTTGGATTCACCACTCGTGGAGATGTTCAAGGCCAGGCTGGATGGGGCTTTGAGGAATCTGGTCTGGAAGACATTGCTGCCCACGGCAGGGGACTTGGAACAAGAAGATCCTTAAGATGATCTAGATGATCTTCCAACCCTAACCATTCTATGATCCTGACACCAAGACTGACCCTTCTATGGAGGTTTCTACATCCAGGTGACTACTGCCACTGGAAGTGTCTAAGCAATTTCTGTCATCTGCACAGATCTCAACTCTGTTGCTTAAGCACAGCTGCCTGGCACAATCCAAGACACCTGTGGGGATCCAAGACATCCCACAGGTCTGCCAGGTATGTAACAGGACACATAGGAGAATAAAATCTGACTTTGCTCTCCTGCTTTACAGTGTTGGTGTGTGGGCAGTTCAGACAAGTCTTGAGGTAAATAAATGTATCTGCTTTCTTTTTATATGTTGTGCTGTACAAGAAAATAAAGTTGCAAAGCTATGATAGATTGCTGAAGAAGCATGCCAATAGCTGGTTAGCTTTCAGCAAAACTCACTTCCTTCCTGGTATTCAATTAAAAAAAGAAAATTACTGCATTTCAAATGCATTCTATTTTAGAATTTCATAAGCAGCCTCAGATTCTGTGGCAGTCATGAAATCTTCTTTCCTTATTCAGATATTGCAGTATATTCTGTTCCACAATAAATTAATTAGGCATTTTTTCTATATCCTGTCCAAGTGGCACTGTGCAGCTGAGCTTTATTTTCTCATTAATCTGGAATTGCTCTTTCATCCAAAACACTTAAACATGTATAATTTTAAACACGGAAGGAATTTTGACAGATTTCAGTAGCATTCTTTATATATTTTAAATTATGTATGCGCTGAAAATAGGGTAAAATCTAGTTGGACTCCAACAAGACTTTGTTCCACTGATCACCACCCTCTGAGCATGACCATTTAGCCAGTTTTAAATCCACTGTCTGCTTTCATCCAGCTGGTTTACCAACCTATTTTCTATGGGGGTCTTACTACATCTGGCAAATGAAGTTATGGGACTGAAGAAAGTGAGGAAAAAAATGTTTGTGTATAAAGATCTGGTCCCATACCTCATCTGGTGAGAATGGTGTATCATCTCATTCCATTAATATCAGTAGAATTACTTCTGAATTTCATGGAGAAGAGAGTCTTCAAAACTGACCAGGTACTTTAGATATTTGAGTGTGGTGGAGGCCCTAATGGAAACATTTTGCTTGTTCATCTTGTTTCTTCTATTCTTTCTAATCAGTTCTTGTTGATCTAAGAACTTTTTACTTAAAATTCTTAACTTAAGAATTTACTTAACTGAGTGGTTTATTTACTTGGAGTCATATAACTGCCTTTGCTCTCCTGGCTGTTTGATGATTCTCTGTTTTTTCCTAAAAAAATTGTAGCATAGTTTCTTTTCAGTTACCCAGCATTTCTTTTTCAGAAATTTCTTCTTTCAAAAGATCCAGCAGCAGTTTGAACAAAAATCTTTCCTACTTTCCTATTTTAAGCATTAAACAATTTTCCTCAGCTCTTACCCATCCTTGCCATTCAAGAATCTCAAAGCCTTTAGAAATTGTGTCATCTCAATTTAATTTAAAGGTAAATGAAGACTCAAAGCAATACAGGGACTGCACCACACTAACCACTAGGCAAATTGTCAGTGACACTGATATCTGCCATATTTCTTTGCACAGATGCTTTCACTAAGCCTTTCACTTCTTTTTTTTTTTAATTCCCAGGGAATAGTGGAAGGTCCCTAAGGACTTCATCTCCACTATTATGGCACCCTGCTTAGCAGTGTTGGTCTCAGGAGGGAAACCTTTATGTTCTGTGCACTTTCCTGCAGCTTGTACAAGGACTGTGGATAATCCAGAGGGAGTGTTTTCCAGGGGCAATTTTCAGTTCTCAGAGAAATTATGGTACTTACGACAGATGCCAACTAAAAAAGCCTGGCAGGTGGGTGGAAATATATACAATTCAGTATGAAGACACCTTAGCTGGCCTTCAAAGTCACCCAGCATGATGGAAAGACATGGGAGACACCAGCCAGTGCTCAGACCTACAGGAAATACTTCTCCATCTGGAATTATAGACAGGACATCCTAGGGCATCCTAAGAGACAAAGACGTGTTCATGCCACAGCCCCAGTCACTGGGTACCTAAATGTCTCCAACCCTGCTAACTCCAGCACAGCTAGGATACCTGGAGAGCCTCTACACATCTCTATGTCAGTAGCTATATTTAAACACTAAACTTCAAACTGTTTAAATTTAGTTTAAATTTCAAAGTCAATCACATCCCTAAATCATTGCATTTGACATGCCAAGTGCATTTTGAAAAGGTCTGAACGTGACTTCCCTAGAGAGAGGTGTTTCTTTGGTAAATTGTTATGGAACTAGTTCAACTTTGTGCACTTTTCTAGTGGGTTGATATATAGCCTTTCTTTGTTTAGCATCACAGTTTTTCTTCCACTTTTAATTGTGCTCCAGATGTTCCTGACAGCTGCTAGAAGACTAGGCCATCTGAGCACTCATCAAGCACACAGACAGAAACAGCCAGAGGGGGAAGAGTTCCTCTGCCTGCATGAGGACACGTGCAATATGAGCATCCACGTCTGAACTAATCACTCCCTTTTCTAGGCCACCAAAAACCAGTTCACATAGAGCCCCTGGCAACCAGATCTAACATTGCAGTTAGTCTTGGCTTTCAGCAGAGGGGTGCTTTAAATGACATCCAGGAATCAGCTCCAGCCTAGTTTTCCTCAGTTAATTTTTCTGGTGTTTTCTCATAAATATGCACTTAATGGCCTGTGAGTCATCTAAGCTGTTTTGGAAATTTAAGTGAGAAGGAAGGAGATTAGAAGTACTTGCTTTTCTCTATTATCTATAAAAGAAGCCTAGAAAATCAGCTCAGATGCAGACATTTAAACTGACAACATTTAGATTCATTAGATTAGCAGACTCCTACAAGCATTCTTTGGAGCAGTGGGTGGACAGACAGTGTTCGGACTCTATGAGCTCTGCTTAAAACTCACACAGTTTGAAAGACTCTGGCCCGTATGTTTCAATAAGATTATGTAAGACAAAAACAATAGCTAATTCTTTTTAATGCCATTCACAGCTATGCTCTAACTTAGAAACATTGAGATTAAAGTCATGGAGAAGCTGAATCAATAGCTCTGCATCTCCTGGCACAGTCTTGCATTTCAACCTATCAAGCCCTATGGCATCAGCTGAGTGTGTAAGGAAGCCCACTGTGTTGTGAGAGGCAGCTGACATCTGGGCTTCTGAACTAATTAGTGCCATTGCCTCAACTGGCCCAGTATGACCAGAGACACGCTATTAAATTTTCATTTTATTTAAAAAAAAAAGGTAAATGCAACCAAATTTCTTATTATGGATGATGTGGATGATGTACAGCAAATAACAACTCCTCAGCACACACAGGAATCACATGGGGAAATATCAGGGGTCTCCCCTAAATGTATTGGACAACCAAGTCCCAATGCCCAGCCCCTGGCACTGTTTAATTTAAAACTCCAAATATATTTGTAAAATACCCCAAGTTTTCAATTTTTTAGGAAGACAAGTTTGGTGCACACTTTGAGATAAATATTTCAGTAATTTCAAAGAAACATTTAGAAGTATTGAGTAGAAGTCAGGGACATAGAATATGACTCAGGAAGTGTATTTCCCCAGGATCTTCCAAAGAAAAACATTTCTCTATAAAGTCATAAAATGCATTTTCTGCAAAGAGTATAATTTCTTTGCAGTATAGGTTATTGAAATAGCCTAAAAATTGGGAGCTTTTGAGTATGCATTCTAGCAGCCTTCATGTTTTAACATTCTGTTTCTAATCTAGATGTCTTAAAAGGTTTAATTGCAAAGGATAGAACTAAATTAAAGATAAACTTTCAAATGTGTTTTAGCTATGTGAAGTAATTAGACTCACTGAAAGCAAATTCCAAAATGGCACAGTGTCTATACTGTTAATTACACTTTGCTCACAAATACGAGCTTAATTGTCCATATCAAATGGCATCGTCACGTTTAATTATGTAAAATATTGTAAGATGTACAATAGCATCACTAATTCATGATATGAACTGAGTCCTCCTGAATATGAGAAATGCCATCTCTGGACCAACTACAAAACATGCACAGCTGCTAAAGTCAGCAAAGTCATTTTGTAGACATTCATAATGTTCCCTCTCACTGCAGACCAGAGTATCTGAGCACCTGGTGGTCACCTAGAAGTAAACACGGCAGGTCAAGAACTGCACATTTTTTACAAGATATTAAAAGGAAGGTTAAAATTCAAACAGCTGCAGTGCAAAGAGAAGTATATGCCTATAACCATCTGCGTTCAAGGTTCTGTAAGAGTCAAGAACTGATTAGAAGAAAGTGCAAGACAATTTGGATTTCTTGCATGATTATGGCTTAAACAGACTGTGTTTTATGGCTCACAACCTGGTTCTTCCTATGGCAAGCAATACGGGTTCCCTCTAAATGCACAAAATGTAGTATATCCTGGAGAAAAGAGCAGTTCAGAGGCTGCTTGGTCCCCCCATTCAGTGGCAGCTGAATCAAAGCCTCCAGGCCAGGGACAGCTGACTACTCTCTGTAGAAGTTTTGAGAGCTCCCTTGGTCACAGAACTTTGTGGTTCCCCTGACCTTGTCCTTGTCCTTGTCCTTGTCCTGTTCCTTACCTGGCAGCAGCAGACACACACAGAGGGTTCCTGTGCCACTGTCCCCAAAAATGTCTCCCAAAGGAGAAGTCAGAGGCTGCTGCACAAGATGCCACATCTGCTGGCTGCTGCCTCTCTTAGCTGTGCTCATGAGCCTCAAGGAGCTCTATGCATTTTTATTTAAAAATCCTTAATAAAAGAGCCTGGAAGCAGAAAGCAGAGCCTGCCATTTCCCAGTCAAGCCTCATGACCAAATTTTCACTTCTTGTTCTCTGTCTGTCCCCATAAATTCTGTGGTCTTGTCTTCACTGTTTCAAGTAAGAAGTAGGGAGCTCCTGCAGATGTTTTTAGTTAATAGTTGGCTGGTTCAGGCACTTCCAGCTGAAAAAGGAGTTTCTGAACCTGAAGAACTTCAGACTGAGGAGATCAGATGTTGTCCATCCTAGCTGAAAACAATAACCAACAGAGTTTTTATTTAAAAAGCGGACTCTTTTCTCTATTTCCCCTCTGTTCAAAGGGAAAATGAGCCAACTTGTAAGTATCCAAAAGTAGAATTTTTACATGAATCTAATTTTTTTATGGGTACCTACATCAAAGAGAGGAGAACTTTAAAAACACTACATTAATAAATATTTCCTGCTTAATATCTTTTATATCAACATACAAGTGTAACGTGTGTTGCCTTCCATTTTACTGGGAATTATTTATACACAAGTTGACAGTAGAGTCAGTGACTCCATTCCCCTTTGGGCATTTGGAATTTACCAGTTTGTAAATAAATCTCACACATTACTTTAATTGTCCCCTGTGCCTACATGTCATAGGGAAGGAAATGCCTGGACTTGGAAAATAATTCAAAGAGAAATCAAGTCCAGTAACAGCAGCAATAGTCTGGGGGGAAAAGTGTTTGCAGGAGCCCATTGTACATTGAATGGTGCAGCTGGATTAGGATTCCTGAACAAGCACAGGGATGAAATCTTGAGAGGTTATGGTGACAGCCTGGACACCAGTACTGCCAAGGAAAACACATGGACCCCAATCAGACACAGATGTGCCCAGTGGTTCTAGAAGGAAGAGTGGCAAAAGTACACCCAGCCAACAGCTCTCAGTAAACATGAAAGTAATATTTTAATCATGACAACAAGCTTGTTGTTAAAGACTCAGCATTTAATTTTACTATTAACAGCAGCTGCAGGTCTGTTTAGGACTCAAACATGAAGCAGATACCAAATCCATCTTGTTCCTTACATCACAAAACCACAGATTGCCAGACCCAGGGTGAATTCAACAGGGGAAATATCCTCAGTATTTCTTCTCTTTTTATTTTACCTTTCTAAGCATTTACTATTTATTCCTACAGGAGATATGTTTGCACTGTGCAAGGATTAGCACAGACCAGGAACCATCCCTGATGTTACAAACTTTGGACATGGCCACTGCTTTTGAAAAGCAGGGAGTTAGAAAGATTAGCCATGTGAGTGAAAATGAACAGTCCCCACTTAATTTTCTAGTATAGCTATGGTTGATGAGTGTTTGGTTTGGCTTGTTATTCTTACATTTTAAACTTGTAGCAATCCATAGAATCATGAAAAATGAGATGAAATGGACTCTTGTGTTTTGCCTACCTTATATTTGTTCCAAGGCAATATCAGCATTACCTGAACTTTTCCATAAGTCCTGTTATTATTATGCAGTAGTATAATATGATGACATTTGTGCAATCCATTCATCATAGGCTTTTCATGCAGGAAGAACTGCACTTGGAAGAAGTTCCATAATGGTGCTGAATTGCTTTTTAATTGCTTCTTTCAATTCATTTACCTATAGTCAATTTTCTCCATGTCATCTTCTCTGGTGAGCCAGCAAAGACATGAATTTTACAGGGTTTTTTTAATGTGATGAAGCTTTGAAAGAGTGCAAGGGGGAATGTGATGATGGCTGTCTGGACCTGGATTCAAGACTATGGCTAATGTAAAGTAGAAAAGAAGCAGATATTTCCTAACAAAGCTAAGAACAAATCTGGTTAAACATCCACTTAGTGGTTAGTTGGAAAAACAAACCCCTTCCAACTTCTCAGATTTGCTGAGGCTGCCAGAGCTTGCAGTAGGAAGTGGTGAGTGGTCACATTCCTGAAACCTGCTGTGTTTCATTCTGCTGCTGTTGAATTCAGGAGAGAAGAGCAATTTGCTCTCTCAGGTCCTGTAATACACACCCAATCTTCATCAAACACTTTGCATCAAAGTTTCAGTCTCAGAATGAAAACTGCCTTGAAAATAACAGTTGTTTTTATTCCTGCAAAAGAAAAAAGTCCTTTGACTCTCTTTTTACTTGGGAATCAAACTCTTAAAAATCACTCTAATTTTCATTCCAGCCTACCTAGAAAGGCAAATAAGGCTATTGTTAAAATTTATAACTTAAATGTTAAATGAAAGTGATTTAGAAACCAATCATTTGGGAATAAAAAAAAATTGCAGGGTTCCATTCCAAGAACATTGCCAATAATAGTTGGAATTGAGAACACTGGCTTTGGTGTGCTTTTTCTGAGTATAAAGTAATCGAATCAACGTGTTCCTATGGAAAGTTTTTATATTGATGAAACTACAGTTTCTCATTTGAAAAATGCCAGGTCTCATCCTGAACACATGGAGTGAAGTTTTTTGCAGCATCACAAAATAAAATGATAGATAGGATTATCTCTAAATCATCTTCAGTAGACAGGTGCCAAAGATCAGCACTAGTTCCAACATTAAAACTTTTACAACATTCTTCAGCATCTTCTGCTTTACTGATTCTGTCTTCTCATTTGACACATACATTGCAGTGAGACCAAACCTCTGTGCAAAGATCTATTTAACATATGTTCAAAAGACTTTTGCCTGAATCAGCAAGACTATGGGGGAATGAACCTAAACAAATGAATGTAGGATTGCAATGAATGTATTCATAATTCTCCTGGTGTTGAACCAGGATGAGCAGGTGCAGAAAAGATCTAACTGCACACACACACCAGAACTTTTCGTGTCAGCTCACCAATATTTCTGTGGCCCTCATATTTGTTTCAAGCCAGAACTGGCGTCTCTGTAAGCTTCTAAAGTGATGGATAAGTGGAACCGCAGTTCTGGTTGGAATTGCAGCTGCCTGTGCCTTCGCAAGCTCCATCCTTGCTTTTCCAGAGTCAAAGGAAAGGGTCTGTGCCGGTGGAGCAGCAGCTCCAGCGCCCGTGCTGCAGCTCAGGAACCCCAGCAGCAGCCGAAGAGAGTTCCTGCCATCGTGTGGTGATGCAGCCTCACCACATCAGTCTGTTTGCACCACCGCACCGACGTAACAGAGGAGAAATACACGGTGAGGGAGAATCCTCCAGATCCCACCAATTTCCCTAATGCCTCTAATACTTTGAAAGATGTCTGATAGGACAAGGGGTAATGGCCTCAAGTTGCACAGGGGAGGTTCAGATTGGATATTAGGAAATGTTTCTTCACTATAAAAGTGGTAAAGCATTGGAACAGGCTCCTCAGGGAAGTGATGGAGTCCCCATCCCTGGAAGTGTTCAAAAAATAAGAAGATGTGGCACTTCATGATATGGCTTAGAGGGCAGAGGGGTATATGGTCAAAGGTTGGACTTGATCTTGGAGGATTTTTCCAGCCTTTATGATTCTATGATTTTATGTCTGTGTTTTTGTGTGTCTGTGGCATTGTTCCTTTTGGTCAGAGTTTTGGAGGTCAGCAGCAAAAAGCACACTGAGGTTAAAAGCTGGGGGGCCAGCATGAAGGCGTGACTTCCTGTGATGCAGAAGAGACCCCTAGAACTGCCACTACCCTCCCTGAGCCTTGCCACCCTCCTTCACCCTCTCATGATGTGGGTGGTTTCTCCATTCCACAACTTGGCCAGCAGAAGAGACCCAGGCCTATTCACAGGCAAAGCCTTTGGCTTTCTCTCCCCCACTGCACCTTCTGGAGCGGGGCTGATGCATGGAGATGGATCCAGGCAGGAGCACAGAGCTCTGCCCTCTGCACCAGCCCTTTGTGGCGTCTCTTGGGCATCACAGGGATGGAAGGTTCCAGCTTCACCGACACAGTTCTGCAGAGAAGCTCTGGACAGTGAATCTTGCCAGGTTCAAAGGTTCATTTTTGCTGTGGATGGGACTGAAGTGTCCTGAGGTTACCCACACACACCTGTACCCCCCTGATCTGTGCTTCTCCTGGCTGAGTGGGGCCCACACTGGGTCCTTCCCAAAACACCAGAGCGGGGGCACTGCCATGGGAAAAGGGCTGCAGACAGAACCCGCACAGGGATGCACAAAACCCCAGAGCAGCTTTAAGTGCACAGAGCTATGAGGGTGACCAATGTCACAGTGTAGGATAACCCAGTAACAACCTTTATCCTGAGATGCACAAGCTCTGCGAAGCAGCCAAGCACAGATGGCATCACTCATTTGTAAAGTGGACAAAACCACAAAATATCAGCTATCCTGATAATGTGACTTGTCACACCATAGAATTCCCTAATTTTGGCATCTGGCCACAGTATTTGATTATAACAGAGTTTCTTTGAAATGTGAAAATATGTTTTGCACCCTGGAGAATATACAAGGCAGGGAAAGGGCCACAACAGGGTATGAGTGTCACCAAAGGACAGGTGGGAAGGATTGCTGGAGGAAATCACAATTTTTCAGTAAGTTTTCAGAACTGAAAGACCTGGAAAAAAAAACAGAGAGACTGTCCAGATTTTTCAAGAGGTTGGCACACATCTTTACAGGATGACTTTCATGGAAATTTTCTTTCCTACAACATTTCCATCATCTCCAGACAGATTGTTGCAAATCTAATCCTTGAGCCACTGCACTATTGATTGCAGGTAACCACAGAGAAAATAATTGGATCTATTTTATTCCTCTCACAGTTCCTTCTCCCCCTCTCCAGCCTCAAAAACCTGCTCTCCCGTTTCCCTCCAACCTATCTCCATGTCCATCTCATCTTTCAGGTAACAGCACTCCACACAGAAGATGATGAAAAACCACAATCCAGAAGCTCCAGTATTTCCTTCTTCCCTCTAGATGGAGCCATGGGCTTTTCCCTCGATTGATACAATTTGCTCTGAGGTCGAGGCTTTGGTGGAGAGGGATTGAGGCAACTGCAGGTACATCTCAGCGGCTACTCTGGCAGAGGCTCTGCTGCCTTATGGTCAAGAGACAAGTTGGGGACAGAAAACAGCTTTGCTTTACTTACTATTAACTGAGTGCAGCCTGGGCCAGCTGAATGTCCTCCTCTATTGTAAGATCTTTGATCTCTTGCCTCCTTTACTTCTTGTAATTTATTTTTTTGCCATACTTTATTGTCCTGAGTGCTTCTTGTCAGCGGAGTATAAAACAAACCATATGAGAGACTTAAATTGACTTTTCATACACAGAGAGTAGGATTTGTCTGTAGATAATGCTGCCTGGACTGGTCAAAGATATTTTATAGTCGAGTGAAGGGAACAGAGGTGGTTCCTCCTGGCCTGAGGAAGGTATCTGAAATAGAACAGTACTGGCACCACCAGCATTTCTTTCCAGGTAGTGAAACAGGACCTTCACTTTAAATAGTTCATATGTGAGTTAAGTGGTCCATATGTGTGTCTGGATGGCTGACAGCTAAATTTAGGGGACATGAAAAGCATTTAAAACTTCCAAAGCAACTAAATGGTACCTACTTGCTCTGAGTACCAGGCACAACACAGCCAAGACCACACAGAAAAGAATAGCATCATTTTGTTGTGGAGAACCGTGGAGAACATTGTACTCCCTGCACACAGGAGAGGTAGATTCGTTTTAGCAATGAAAAGATTAATTCTGAGCCAAACTAATCCTGGCCTGGACATGGCTCAGGTGTGGCTCAGAGTCCAGTTTCAATGGTTGAGGATTTCTGAAGGGGAACTCCAGTGAGACCCACAGGCTTCACACTTGAATCCCCACATTTACCCCTGTGTAGACTTGTCCTGTTATGACACATTATTACATACAGAGAACACGACAGAGAATCAGGTTTGAGGTCTGCAGGTTTGGGGTCTGGGCATCCCAGTGAGCAGCAGAGAGCATAAAAAAATCTCTTCAGGGCTCCCAGGCAGGCCTGGGATGGTGTCTGCAACAATTCCCACTAAGGAGTGCACTTTGCCACCACATTTATTCCTTTCCTTTCCTTCCATAGGTGTTTTGGGGCAATAAAAATTAAGATATCTTTCCAAAAAATAATTTGCAAGCATAGCATTGCACTGGCAATGTGCAGCTTCAGTTTTAATAGGGAGGCACAGTCTTCCCTAATCTTCCTTTTTTTCCCCCTAGGAAATACAAAAATTGCTGTTTTCTATGTCAGTCTGCAGCGATGTCATCTGCAATTTTTCTCCTTTATTATACGTGGGGGAGTAGGAGGAAATTGCTTGTCACCCAGTGGCGATATGCAGCTTTTATTTACATGGGAGAGCAATAAAATTGATTGTTTCTGAACTGAACATGTCACTTGGCTGGAGTTCAAGGCAAGAGGGCATGTGGACAACCCTGCCTTCTAATCCAGAGAGGAGGGACCGCTAGGCAGCAGTCTGGCCTCTGCCTTGGCCAGGTCACTTGCTCACCCACATTTTAACCACATGAAGACAAGGCTCTGATATGAATTGGTTTGATAGAAGTCTTGTGATATTTGATTGGATGGTCTGGTAAAACTCAAGAGAATTAGGAGAGTGGAGATATCTTCATCTGATGGGCAAGTACTTAAGCAGTTATATCTACAGATGGCTGATAAAATGCTGCAAGCAGTTGGTTTTAAAACCATGTTGAAAAAGCAATGGCAGCAAGCAGAGAACAGGACCGTGGATTCAAGAACTGGAAAAAACACCTAACACTAAAGAACTTTGACTGGAACTAAATGATCCTTAATGTCCCTTCCAATCCAAACCACTCTGTGACTATGAATTTATGCTGTGTAAAACGTTGGAAAGAGATGTTGGGAGAACCAACATTTTTATGAGGAAATATCAGAAAACACTGACAAGCTTTCAGAGCTCTTAAAAAGGTCACAGTAACAACCAGTTAATGGAAACAAAGCTTTAACAACCTGCCCTACTGAATCCAGGCTGGGTTAAGAAAGTGCAGTTTCAAAGCAAACAGAGACCCAGCTCTCCCTCTCTGAGAAATGCATTCTGCTGTGGGACGCAGTGAGACAAAGAGAAACTCAAGTTATCCAGTAATTCTCCTAAGTGGAGAGCCAATTCTTATTCCCATGGAGCTGCTCAAGGGAAGGCTGGTAGAGATTTCCAAGGCTGCACCATCGGTCACTTCAGTAATCCACTGGAAACTCAAAAAATCAAGTTGAGCTGTAGCAAGATGAAAAGATTTTCCTTCCCACTCTGTGACCCAGTAATGAGAGATCAGGGCTGGTTTACTGACAGGAATGTTAAGTGCTGTGATTTTTGAGGGAGACAAGTCTTGCAGGGTCAGTTAATATCTCTGTCCACAAACTCTGCCCCAGTAATGTACTCAGATCACAACTGCTAAAACAACTCTGTCCTTGGAGACTTCAAAGACCATTTTTTCACTTCATTCAACATCTTTTTCTTCCAAGTTAGGTATTCATTTACACAAATACATCAGAAAGAACAGGTTGGGTGGTTTTTGTCCACTGTGATATGAACCCCTTGATATATTCCCATGGGTTAACTTTGCTCTGGTAAATGCCATCCCACTCCCTCTGGCTGTATCCATCACATGCACTGTGAGGCCAGGCTGGAGCAGGAGCACCCCAGCCCACCTGCCTGAATAGCTGCTTTGCAGGCAAATTCACCTTTTTGTGGTGCAGGCAAGACCTGACAAGTTTGTGTGACTCAGGGCTTAGAAGTGTCTGGGTCTGGCCTCATTTTCTCTGTGCATTTCCAGTCACTAGGATGACTCTAGTTCTTGTGCACTACTTTGTCCCACAGAGACATACCATTAAATTTGTGTATTCCATGTCAAGCATCTCCCTGCATTTAACCTCATGGAAGGCAATAAACTCTTTATATTGGTCACTCCACCCTTTCCAGCTCACCCAAACTCTCTTTGAAAATGTGACTTATTGCAGTCAAGCTCCTCATAAGGAGAAAGATGCACTGAGCGTGCCCTGTTACAACCACAGCATTCACATTTGTCAGTGGCTGTCAGAAGAATACACAGGCTAGCAAAATACCCGCCTGAATGTAGCTACTGTATTTTCTGGGAGACTATTTCTTTCTGCAGAACCCATAAAACGTGTGCTGCAGCTGTAGCAGACCTCCTGAGAGGGGAATGGCATTCTAGAGTGTAACTCCATGCAGCAGCACTGCTGGGAAAGAAAGTTCAAAGGCATCCAGCTCTCTCCAGAGGATACAGCTATGTAAGACCCTGCTGGATAGATGACTAGGTACCTGTTTCAGCACCAAAGAATTACAAAGACCTTGTTCTGCCTCCAGGCTGTAATTTGCTGAAGCACATAAGACGTTTCCCATTGGCAGGATGAAAAGAAAACTTTCACCCCTTTTTTTTTTTTTTTTCTTTTCTGTTTTTCTTTTGCAAAACACTACATTATGTCATCTCTGAAAAGAGCTCTATTGTACATGTGGGTCACACCAAATATGCATGGAACAGAACTAAGAACTAAAAATGACAGTTTCTGGTGCTTATATAAACACACATTAACCCTGCAGGTCCAGGTTTCAGTTAACTCCAAAGCCTGGCTTGTACCAGATGGCTTGAACTGCAATCCAGAGATATTGTGCAGCTTTCTTGTTGTGTTTTCTTAGCATGAAACTGCTGAAGTGCCTTGTCCATTTTTGTTTGCTTTATAGCAAGTCTGGGAGGTAGAGAAAATTTTTCCACTCCCAGACAGATGGTGTGCTGTGCTGGTTTCCCATTTGTATACATTGGTGAATATTTTTAATCTAGATTGAACTTGGAAAGAGAGAGCGCAAGAAGCAAATTAGATTTTTCCCAGGCTAATTCTTCTCTCATTTCCTCCAGTTTTACACCAGTGACATTAACAGGGTTACGTTTGATTTACACTGGTACCAGGGAGAGAAAAATGGGCTCTTGAAGAGCTGGCTTTAATTCAAAGCAGCTGGGCAGAAAAAAGGTGGTGTGGGAAAATCCTGTTCTCCAGGAAAATGAGAGCTGACATAGCCATTAGCTGTCCCTACAGATACCTGTTTTAATTTGCATTGCTTTAGAGGCATAGTTAGTCGTTCTTGCTGGATCTAAACCCCAACATGAATGAGTGACTTTCTTAAATCAGTAAGTCAGTGGAGAGCCCAAGGCAGACTGGAAGATGCTCAATCTAACTAGAATTCACTCATTTTTAATCTTACCGACTTCTCAGTGCCAAGCCTAGATCACCAAAGAGGGAAAATTGTTTACTATTAAACCACTGAAGTACAAAAAAATGATGCAGCAGGTGAAAATTATTAAAATCATGGATGTTATTCTATATGAGCTAAGAAACAGTTTCTCATGTTTTCTGTCAGAGCCACAGCTTTCTCAATCTGGTAACTTGCTGAAAATTGCTTTTAGCTCTTAATAAGACCTGGGGGAACAGTGTAATTTGCTCTGTTGAATAATATGCATTAAGTATGGGGACACTAATTCTTTTGCAATAGAAGTTCTGATTTAGCAGATAAGAGCATGATCAAGTAGGTGCTCAGCTCTGTTTGAATCTGCACAATAGTTTTATATCATCCTCTTTCATGGCCACTTTGAATGCTCAATACCTTCAACTGTGAAATCACTCATTTATGTGCCTGCATATGGATCTCAGTGCCTGCCTCTAAGCACTGGATTTTGATATTTTCTAATTTTTTCCTAATCTGCTTGGCATCATTTCACTGTAGTGCTGGTTTCCATGTTTTGGATCTCTAGGTGTCCAGGTGGCTTCTGAGGGGTGTTGTCATGATGCATAGCACAGACCAAAAGCATTTTATCCCCCCTGGACTACAGATAATCTATATTTATGCATCTGGGAGCAGGCTTTTCTCTTGAGTGTCTGCTATTCTGCAGATTGATCAGAGCCATCTGATCAGGGGCATTTCCATGAGCAGCAGAGCAGAGGATTTTCTGTTTGGAGGAAACAAACAGTTCCTGCCAGGGAACTGCTGGAGAAGGGTGTAAAACCAGTAACACAGAGGCAGAAAGTGCTGATGTGGCAGGCATGCAAACACAGAATGGGAGAAAGCTCTTGGTGTTTGCACAGACCCTGATGGTGCCACCAGCAGGGACCACCTGAGGTCAGCAGTGAATGGAAAGAACCACACTGGTGCATGCTCAAAAGCACGTTAACACACATTCTGCCTCCTGCAGCCAAAAACTTAGACATCTTGGGTGAATTTCCTCTTTTTTCTTTGTTTGTTTTTGTTTTTTAGTTTTTGTTGGTTTGTTTCGTGTTTGGGGTTTTTTTGTTGTTTTTTTTTTAATAAAGGAGACATGACACAGTCCCTCATGATTAAAGGCTGGGAGAGTTTGAGTTGCTCAGCCTGGAGAAGAGTCTGGGAACACCTTATAGCAGTTTTCCTGCACCTCAAGGGGGTCTACAAGAAAGGTGTTGACAATTATCAACAGGGCCTATTGTGATAGGACAAGTGGTAATGGTTTTAAACTGAAAGAAGGGCAATGTAGATAAGATATAAGGAAGAATTTTTCCATTGAGGATGGCAAAACATTGGCCCAGATTGCCCAGAGACATTGTAGAAATTCCCCCATCCCTGGAAACATTCAAGGCCAGGCTGGATGGGGCTTTGAGCAACATGATCTAGCTGAAGATGTCCCTGGTCACTGCAGAGGGATTGGACTAGATGTCCTTCAAAGGTCTCTTCCAACGCAAAGGTCTCTTCCAACCCTATGATTCTATGACTAGCCTGAGATTGCAGATGGGGAAACAGAGATATGGCCCTTTCCCATCTTCTTCATAGTCAAATGTGGAAACGGATTTCCCAGGTGGTTTCTCTGGCCATGAGTAAGCCATGTACCATGGGTTTCCTCTTGTGATGGGAATAAGCAAGAGCTCCAGCCATGAATGACATTAGTCACAGGATTTGGTGAATTTGGGCAGTGTCATACAGGACATAACTTCTCCAGGGCTTGCAGAGCACTTTGGAGTCCTTCTTCCTTGTATGTGCCCCAGGCCACCAAGAGGCTGCCAGAGGAAGCTGGTCAGAAATGGATGTGCTACATGTGGCATATAAAAGCAAATAGGGGGGTTTGGACCCCACTGGAACCCCTGTGAGTCCTTAATATTGAATTTGCTGTGGCAGGAGTGAAGAACAGATGGTTCTAATCATCGTGCAGTCTGTCTTCTGCAGCAGAGACTTTAACAACTCAGGCAGAAACACTGGATCTTTCAGGCACCTGAGGGAATTGTCAGACCCCAGATCCAGACCTTATCACTCACCCTGCTCACTTCCTATGTGCTATGGCCCATTAACACCACAGCTCTTGGGGCCCAGCACATTCAGCTCTGCGGCGGGATGAGTTGCACAGCCAGTTCCACTGCTTCCCCCTCTGCACCATCATCTGCTGAACACCTCACCTGAAGGATTATGCAATGCAAAAGCCAAAAATAACTGTTTTCCCTGTTCTTTAGGGTTTTACGGTTGGCTGATGCAGAGCAAAGCCTGGGACCAAGGGACAGAGTGCTGATTAAACTGAATTTAGGCAACGATTATTCTTCTCCTCTGCAGAAGAGATGCACAGGGAGACTGTATTTTCTCACCTTTGTTTGGCTCGTGCTCTCATTCCAAGGAGGAGAGAGGACGTATCAATGCCTCAGCAGACCTCAGGAAGCAAGTTGTTATTTTTTTAATTTAAATCACAGTTCATACAACCCTGGAGTGAACGAGCTGCTACCTGAGGGGTCACGGCCTCCATGCAGCTTTGTGGCTTTGGCTGCTTGGCCAAATGTGCTTTTGCTCCTAAAATATTTGCAAGGGTTCTCAGAGTGAGAACAGAGACTTCTAAAAAATGATGGTAAAATGTGAACCTCCAGTTCAACAGTACTTGCAGAACTGCCTTAGCTGCTCTCAAGCTCTAAAGGAGGCATTTGCAGCCTTCAAAGAAATCCTTGACTGGTGACATTCAATCTAAGAATGTTTGCTCTTTCAGAACTGAATGGAATCCTCAGTAGAGGGTGAAGCAGCAGACAAGACATTTTTCTCTAGCAAAAATTTCTCACAATTTCCTCTTTTTATTTTCCAGTCCCTTCTGGGATGAAAATACAATGCTGTAAATTTCATAATGGAACAGAAATTGCCCAAATTGTTTCCCTTTGAACAGCTTTAAATCTAATACTCTCTGATACTCTTCACATCAATAACTCACTCCTCACTTCACTGGCACCTAATCAATGAAAAATGCAGGAAAACAAGGGAAACCTTAGCAGAGCAATGAAAGCAAAACTGCTAAATCATCAAACATATCAGTAATAATTCAAAATAAAGGCAACATTGGGGAGGGGTTAGGGGGGAAACCAAAAAAAACCAAAAACAACACCACCAGAACTTCAGGACATATTTCCAAATACAATCGTACTATTTCTTAATACTGGTAACACTTCAATATTTTTTGGGGAGAATTTAATGGGAAATTGTCTTCCTGAAAAGCATGCATCCACATGGTGCATTAGACCCTTGCTTGTAATCAATACCCATCTTAGAACTCCTGGCACATTTAGATTATTTAAGGGCATCCGAATTCATTAAACCATAGAATATTTTGGGTTGGAGGGACCTTAAAATGTCATTTAGTCCAACCTCTCCTGCAAAGAGCAGGGACAAGAGATGTGTCTCCAATAGTATTTTACTAGTGATTTACTGTGAGTTTGCTCACATCGCTTAGATAGTTAGAAACTGGAAATCACAGACACCCACAGATGTCCTCAAACCCTGAAGCCAAGACAGAAAAGGGCCTTCAAAATCATGCAATTTTTTTGCATTCCCCAAACTTCCATATGTGACTCCATGGGTGTTAGTTGTCAGCTAAGAACTACTAGCTGGAAACTGCAGTAACAGCCCCAAAATACAGAATGGAAAAGCCCCCAGGGGTTTTGCAGATGACTAAAACAGATGAAGCACAAGAGTCAGGTGGGGGTCAGTCGCTTCTCCCAGGTAACAAGGGACAGAGCAACAGGGAATGGCCTCAAGTTGCACCAGGTTTAGATTAGATATAAGGAAAAATTTCTTAAAGGTTTGACAGGCATTGGAACAGTCTTCCCAGGGAACAGGCTGAGTCACCATCCCCAGAGGTATTTAACAGATGTGGATGAGGTACTGAGGGATGTGGTTTAGTGGTGGACTTGGAAGTGCTGGGTTAATTATGGGACCAGATGACCTTGGAGGCCTTTTCCAGCTATAATGATTGTATGATTCTCTGCTCAAGTATGCCATAATCTGACTCTGCACAGAGCCATGGATGCTGGAGGAGACTACGCAGAGCTTGAACCCAAATTCCTAGCAGGGCCATGATTAACAAAGCCAGGGCTACTTGTCTAAGTCTGCAGCCTCTGCACTGCCCTTAACGTCTCATTCCCAGCTCTGATTCCAGCCTTAGGTCCAAGAATTGCCACCACCACATTCTTCTCCAAAAAGAGAAGAGCAGCAACCACCAATTCAGGAAATCAAGCACTAGCCCAATAACTCAAATGATGCCTCAGCTTGCAGTCAAAATAAAAAGCTCAGCCAAAATTCTTTCTTCCTATTCACACAGGCCATTTTTAAAGGTCTAAGAAGGTCATGCTACTAGCTGGATGCTGTAGAAGCAAAATGAAATAAAATGGGGCACTGAATTGTGTCAGTAATGGAGAACATCCAAATTACAATGGGACCAGCTTGCTTTTTGCTTGGGACCACTAAAACTCTTCAGTTTGTTTTTATTCTAAGCACTTGTCCTCGAAGGCAGTGGAGAGATCAGCCCTTTCCCAAGGGTTCCATCCATGCCAGAGTCTGGCAGCATTCCTCCTCCAGACCATCAGCCCTCCTATGTGATGTCTCGAGAAACAGCTGCCGTTCCGAAGGACTAGTCATGACCCTTCCCACATACTTCTGTGCTCTTTGCTAAAAATACCACTACAGTCCCTTATGACTCTCTTGCCCTGCAGAGAGAGGAGCCCTGCAAAGGCTCCAGAGGCTCCATGCTGCAGCTGAGGCTGCTGGCCAAGCCGAGGTGGCAGCACAGCGTGTGCTTTGATGGCCAGCAGCTCAGGGATGGACAAAGGAGGAAAGCAGTCCTCCCCCTTGGCTCTTCCGCTGTCCTTCCTTTGCATTCCTGTGTTGCTTCGATCCACTCCTCCTGGCCCTATTTGTAACCATGATGCCAAGTCCTGGGGGATTTTCTGCCTCTGGCATCATGTCCCCCCTCAAGGAAAACAATTAATGCAGAAAGAAAGTATCCCCTGGACTTGAAAACTTGACTAGAACAGTCCAATCTGGTTAGTCTTTCTGAGCCCAAAGGCTCAGTAAAGTACCAATTCAAGCACGAAGGGCCATGGAATTAGAGTCTGTGGGAGAACACCTGCAGGTTTCTCAGGCTTTCTTGGTGAGTGCTGGTGTTTGGAGAGCAGATGGTTACAGGAGACTGGACAGGGTGCTCACACATCTGCAAAAATTGGAAACTCAAAAACAATACATGTAGAAGGCAGATGCTTTTCCACCCCTTGGAGAAGGAAGGGTAACTGAGTTATCCTTATCCCCATCCCAGATAAGTTAAAGAACAGATCAGCTCCTTACAGGAGCAGAGGGAATTGGGAAAACTTCCGGCAGAGAAAAGCAATAAAGCTCAGTGAAGCAGGCTGGGTCTGAGGCCTTGTAAAGAGTGACTCAGCCAGGGCCTCACAGCCCTGGGTAAGACTCCTTGCCATAAAGAGCTCCTAAGCAGAGGTGCTGAGTGATTGCTTTATTGTTCCTTACAAACCTTGCTGTGAAATCCCTGTAAATATGTTTATGAGCTTGTCGGGGCGGCTTCCCCGCTGCTGGCAGAACTGTAAATAAACACGCATGCCTTTGATTCACGGAAGTTCGTCTCCTGGACTCCATTACGGGCCTGGCTCTGCTTCCAGTGCTGACGTGGGCCCCCCCCCGCCCCACCTCACAAGGAGCAGGACATTTCTGCTCTCCAGTGAATAATAACTGGGAAGATCTGTGCACATGTTTAGCATTATGCACATCCCCATATGGCAGCCTCACTTGCATCCCCCCACTACTCTTCCCCCCAGCAGAGCTCGGTGAACTCCACCAGCTCCCAAAGAGCAGCCTGTGGAAAGGCCACCATGCCTGGGGACAGCTTCCATCCACGGTCCTCCTTTCTCCCACACAGCAAGGACATTTGAATATGACCCTCTGAGCTTGGGTGGGCAAAGCAAGTTGTAGAGAGTGGTTTCCCCAGGGAAGAAGAAAACCCCTGCTCCATGACCTGGGAAATGCCTTTCTAAGTACAGTAAGCAAAAGGCTTACTCACATGTTCCCTCAATTCAAGCATGCAAATTGCTGCTAGAAGGTTCCTAGTTCTTTGTGTTACCATAGGTGGATTTTTGGCACAGGAATTTTAATATTCCTAATCATTCTCTCCTATTGGACCTTTCCCTCAGACCCCACCTTAACTCCTCCCCACACCAGGAGGCATAAAAAGCCCTGTCTGAGCCCAGGCCCTGCATTTTGTTACTGCCTTTTTCCAGTTCAACTTATAATACCATGTATGCCTTATTCTTTGTTATTTTTGCATGATTAAAATTCTGTTTCTGGACAATTGGCTCAAGGCTGCCTCTCTCTATCAAGTTGCCATTGGGGCAGAGTCCTGAGGAAACTCAAAGAGGATCGATTGTCGGGGTTCAGACTCTTGGGAGTTTCAGCAAGTTTTGGGGAATGCATGTTGTCTGCATCCAAGAGTGATGTTTGCAAGCATGGGGTACATCTACATTTGAGGGCAGCCTCAAAAAACTCTACTTTGGCTTCCACCATGCAGTGTGCAGGAGCAATGTGTGCCAAAACCTTGTTGCTCAAGGTGAGACAATGAGCCCAGCTGAAAAATCTGCCACCCCGTGCTGTTTACCCTGTCCTGCACAGTGGAGCCGCCTCTGTATCATCACAGCGTGATGTTCAAGCTTAATTCATTGCTGTTTTACCCTATAAGCCAGGATTTTGTGATGCCAGGAATGTTCAGGCCCTGCCAGATGAGCGGCCAAGGTGTCTGTGCAAAGTGGGCTCAGCACAGGGTAGGACAAATCATAGAACCACAGAAAGGTTTGGGTTGGAAAATCACCTCATTCCAACTCCCTGCCATGGGCAGGGACATCTTCCACTATCCCAGGTTGCTCCAAGTCCAGTCTGGCCTTGAACACTTCTAGGGATGGGGCATCCACAGATTCTCTGGGCAACCTGTGCCAGTGCCTCACCACCCTCACAGGGAAGAATTTGTTCCTAATATCCAAAGAATCCTCTGCAGCCATCCCATTGCAAGCTGAGAGAAGGGTTCTCCAAATCTCAACCCAAACCTGAAGACAGACAATTCTTACACATAGTAAAAGTCAGCTCCCTGCCATTCCAGTGTGTCCATGTGAACACATGATCCCTGCACACTGGACATATCCATGAACTTCAGTGAAATCTCCCCTTTGCTTTCCAGGCATCCTCCTGTCTCTAACCAAAGGGTTGAAGCGTTAAGGCTTCTTCAATATCAAAGAGTGCGGCACTAAATGTGGACTCCTAACCACAATATTAAAAAAACCCCAGAACTTAAGCTGAAGAAAACATCTCAGAAATTCGCCAGCAGCAAAGGTATATTTTATCAGTTTCTTTGCTTCCACCCACTCTCCTATTATAGAGTTAAAATATGGGATTGGTCCAGGAAACAATCTACATCAAAATAGAAAAACCAGGATATTTGCCCATCAATATAAACTGAACGAGAGACACACCAAACATCACAAAGAATCCCATGAGCAATGAAGCATCTTGTGCACTCAGCAAGCAAAATGCTCCTATTTTGTGTAATGCATGCAGCCCAACTGTGATCTGAAATGTTTGAGGTATAACCTAATAAATTGCAGTATGCACAGAGAGGATACTAGGGAAATATTTCTTAGCTGACTTTTGAAGTGAAACAGAACTAGTGCTGCAGGACAGGAGCTCCAGAGGACCAAACACTGAACAGGAGTTTCTTGCAGGGGGGAAAAAAGGACTTGTTTGTAAGCAGGGGCCATGAGATGGTTTAGTGCTACAAGAGGTTGAAGCCAAGCTGGGGTGAAAGGTTTAGGCTGATCTGCACCTGTGTGTTCGTGTGGCCATATCTGAGTGCCTGTGGCATCAGGTCTGTGTACACAGAAATTGGGACTTAACCAAACAGCAGAGAGAGACCCTGCAGCTGGGACCCTGGGACAGGGCTCTGTAGGCTACCTCAGGTCAGGGCATATCTCAGCACGTTGTTTTCCATAACATGCAGGCACTGAATTTCCACACATACCAGTAGGAATCAGGTGCTGGTTTGTCAGCAGCAAAGTGGGTCTCCAGTTTTCTGAGTCCTCCCAGTTGCCTGGATCCAATATATTCATAAAATCACAGAATAGTTTGGGTTGGAAGACACCTTAAGGACCATCTAATTCCTCAGGTCACTCCGAGCCCCTTCCAACCCAGCCTTGAACATCTCTGGGGCATCCACAACTTCTCTGGGCAACTTATTCCAGTGCCTCATCACCCTCACAGGAAAGATTTTTTTCTTAACTGATCTCTGTCAGTTTGAAGCCATTTCCCCTTGTCCTGTCACTCCAGGCCCTTGCAAATAGTCTGTCCCCTTCTTTCTTTTCAGCACCCTTCACGTCCAGTTAGGTCACCTGAAGCCTTTTCTTTTCCAGGCTGAACAATCCCAATTCTCTGAGCCTTTCTTCACAGCATAAGTGTTTCATTCATCCAATCATCTTCCCTCACAGAGCTGCCCTACCTTTGGGCTCTCTCCAATAGGTCCATGTCCTTCCTGTACTGGGACCCCAGAGCTGGTGCAGCACTGCAGGTGGGGTCTCAGCAGGGCAGAGGGACAGATTCCCACCCTCACCTGCAGCCCACCTGCTTTGGATGCAGCCCAGGGTACAGTTGGCTTTCATCTTGTGAGTCTCTCTTCCCTATCTATAGGATAGGAATAAAAGTCCTGGTTCTCCTGCCTGCCTTGGATATTTCAGTTGCTGCTGCAGTGTAGGTTGAGATTGTCTCCTACTACAGCAGGCTATTAAGTAGCAGGATAAACTGAGAGCCCAGGAGTGTTGTGGCAGACATCCCCATAGCTGCCAGACCCTTCCTTCACCCTGGCAGGGAAAAAGTTAACCAGGGTACCAGTCTGGCATCAGGAGCAGCTGAATCTCATTTGGACCACCTGTGCGTTGTGAGGATAAGGAAACTGTCTCCAATTATATTCTGGAAAAGAGTCAGAAGGAACCTCTCAACAGATCCCCCTAATTTCTGCCTCGGCAAAAATGTCCATTTTCTTCCCTTATTTTTTTTTCCTTTTTTCATTAATCTCCATTTTCCATTTGTGGTTTTCAACTAAACCACAGCCTAATGAAGCAAGATGAGTGATGAAGAGATTTGATGGGTGATCATTTATTTTAATGATTTGACTGTGGGGTCTCAGCCTGGTATCTACAACACAAAAGTCCCTGTCAATTCCCAACGGTCTGTGAGAACTTCCATGGAGGAACAGAGCAGAAAGGGAACTCTAAAAGAAGAAACAGCTTATAGGGCATTTCTGAAATATGTCTGCAGGGACATCCTGTAGAACCAGCAGGATTTGTGAGTCTGTCTGCAGTGACAATGAACATTTTTCCAAAATAGATACCCAGAATATATTTCCTGATACGTTCATTTCTTGCATCTCTGGCTCAGCCTGCCTCCAAACACTCCCATGTTTTGGACAAATTCACGTTCTGCTGTGAACTCTCTGGTGTAGTTCCATCCTCAATTTCAGCTTCCAGTTATCTGGACTATGTGACTTCAGTGAAAGGGAAATTAAGCGGATTTCCTTCTCCCAGCATGCGGCTGCCAATTGATCCCAGAAACAATTTAGATTTATTGCTCCAATTTGATGGCTCATGGGAAAGGAATTGGCTCCCCAGCAGTAAGTCAAAGATGGGAAGAGGCAGTAGCTTGAGCAGTGTGACTGATGGCCACAGACAGAAATACTTTCTCCACTGCTTTACAGGTCAATTGCTGCACCTTAGACCTTAAACCAACATATGGTGAGTGACCTTCAGATACTGATCTGGAGCTTCACCTTTCATATCCCTCCACTTCTCAAGTTTTCCTCTCTACATTCTCATCCAAGCCATTGCAAATATTCATCTTTTCTTTCTTGCCTCCCTTTGCTTTGGCGCAGCCAGGGCTTGAAGACTCATGACAGGAATCATTCAGTGTAACTCTACACCCTGTGCTGTGGAGATAGTCGGCTGGATCCAGTGGCCCCTTCTGGCTTGAAAGTCTCTTCAGACTAAATCCATAATAGTAATGCTAATGCAGACATTTTGCAGATGCTTATTTCAGGGCATGGAATGCTTGTGATTCATTTTGTTTGGTGTCCCAGAATATTTCAGCTCCCAAACCAGCACTGACAACCGTGGTTTTTAATTTATCAGCACTTAATTCTGTTCTAAACAAACTTAGAAATTCTTGTCCATTTTATTTTAGTATGCATTATTTGTGCAGGCCCCAAAAACGGGAGTTTTGGACAGGCCCACTGCATTATTTAGCATGTCTGGAGGTTTGCTTTTAAATAAATTGTCTACAGCACATTAGATAGTGAGGAAATTTTTAGTCCTTCTCCCCTAGTCTACAGGACTGGAATGTTAAAAGAAGCCAGATCAGTACTTCCAACCAATATGAAATTTGCCTCAAAAAACTATAAATCGGATAGTTTCTCCAGCTGTGAAAGACATTTGGTCATGATGTTAAGTTCTTGCAAATGTTGTCTGTTCCAGAAGATGACCATCCAGAATCAGATCTCAAATAGCCTGGGTTTGAGTGCCTGTTCACATATAAACAGGATTATGTGGCTTCCAGGGCTTGTTCTGATTGTGAAAAGGAAGCTTGAAGCAAGTTATGAATTCAGGGGATTCACAGCGCCTTTAAGTTGAGGCAATTCATCCCCCTTCTGCCAAAAGCATCTCCAAAAGATCAGGTGCCAGGCCATCCTCAACCCCAAAAAAGAGAGAGCATAAAAGAGAGAGAATGAAAGGAGAGAGTTAATCCAAACAATCCTTTGTCCCTCAATCCAGATGCTTAAAGGATTTAATGAGAGCTGCCATGTAGCCTGCACATACATGCTAGAGAACAGTTAATGTGCCCCAAAGTTTGATAATCTGAGTAAAAGTGGATTTGAGAAATTTATTTGGATTAACATGATCTGCTTTTCAGTGAAAAAATTTTGAATCCTCAACAAGGAGCTTAGCCACGATTAACTCATTTAAACACTTTCACAGCTAAATGTGGTTCCAATGCCCCAAGCAGTTGAAGCTTTACCCTTTGGGGATTAAGCTAAACCTCATCTGGTGTTTCTCCTACCCTTCTCCTCCATGTCTGCTTATTCTGCAGACAGCTACTGATGGTATCACCTCTATCCTTTCATTCATTGTAAGGGGCTGGAGAAACCAAGACGTGGGAATTTCTCCCCATTCCTTCCCATCTGGTTGTGGTTTCCTCCCCTCATTGTCTGGTGGCAAAAGAGATGATCTGAGTCACACTCAATTTGCCAGGTCACTGAAGAATCCCAGTGATGAAGAGTCACCCAAGCAGCTGCTGCCTTAGACTGATGTGCAGCCCCTCCAAGGGAACAGATCCGTATCCACCTCTCTCTGTAGAGATTACCCAGCAACAGGAATTAGCAGGATTAGCATCCAAAGCAGTTCTGCTGCCTTCTCCTCATCTCTGGACCTGTCAGGACTCATTCTCTGTCTTAATGAACTAAATTAAATGAGGACATGGGGCCTCAAAAGTGCCACTCAGCCATCCACACTGTTGGATTATTGGCATCCCCCCTGGCACAGATCAAGCCTGGGCCCGTCTCAGGGCTCGAGGCACAGGTTAGAACAGGGACCAGTGGGTGATTTGGATGCAGCCATCCTGGATTGGGGATTAGAAGGATTAATACGAGTTTAAATAGCACAAATTGGCCTCAGAGCCAAAAGCAGCTCCTCCTTCATTTTATTTGCTGCCATGGGTGGAGCTGCTAAAGGCAAACTAAGCATACCTTGGGAAGTCCCGGCAGGGAGATTCCACTCCCTGTGGGACACAAGGAGAGGATCTGCCTGTAAAATTTTTTACTCCATCAGTTGCAGTCCATGTCTGTTGTTTAGGGGTGAGGAAGAAGGCTACTTTCTCACAGATACCTCAGGAAAAGTTACCACGGGGAGATGAGGAGTCCTCCAAAGGTGAAATATTTTCTGCCCATTAGATAAAATGAACTATGAAATTGCAGTGCCAGAGCTCATCAGAAATAATCAGTTTTCCCCATAACCTTTTTTTCTTTTTTAATAAAGTACTATGATTTGGTTTTAATCTCCACAGGAATGTTCTGGGGTTTTGTTTTGTCTTGTTTAGTTTCTTTCCCAAAGGAGGGGGAAGATCTGTTTTCAGGACTAAAAGCACCTGGAAATAAAACATGATTTATACAAGATCTTAAAAAATTTATGCTTAGGCTCTTTGCATTTCTTGAGGCTTACTGGTGAACACTGGCATTTTGTGTCCAGACACAACCTATTACAAGGCAGATGTCTAACCTTAAACTACTTCTCAGCAGACATGCAAGCTGTGCTTTCTCATCCAGACAGTTTTGCCTTAAATAATTTTTTTTCTTTACTGCTTTTTTCCTTTTTGCAGCTTCTATTTGTTGTTTTTAAGTTTAAAAAATTACCTCTTTTAAAAGCGAAATCATAAAAAATGAACTGAAACAAAGTGATGTGAAGAAAACATAGCCTGAGCCTCCCTGGCAGGATTAAGCTGCCCTTAGCACAAAATCCACTAAATGGCAAAGTCTTGCTCCAAAAGCCCAGGCAATACGAGATAGAGAGAAACTCAAATCTAATTAGAAATGTAGCTTCATTTAGTCAGAATTAATTATGTCACTTATGTAAAAACTCCATGTCGCTACACCGGCCTAGTGATTCAGTGCAACATCTACAAACTTTTTCTCTCTTTTATTTGCTGAAATATTAATGCAAATGCAACATTTGCTGAAGGCATTGGATTCAGTATCCTCTGGGGTAACATGCTACAAAATGTGAGGTAATGGGAACAAGAGCTGCAGGGAGAAGTAAGTTCCTACCCTGAACATAACTCTGCTCATCCTCCGGATGTCCTGGGACTCTGTCTGAACCACCTCCATCCAAAGTCCTCCAGAGCCTCAGGTTTCTCTCACTGACCCTAAGCAAACATGCTGAGACATTGCATTGCCTTCTTGGACCAGGAACAAACTGGACAATGAAGTCTCAAGGCTTGGATGTGCCCAGAAAAGTCTTCAGAGAATAATTAATTGATTCTGCCCTGTATACCAACCTCAGGATGAGCTGAATCACCTTTAAGAGGTTCTGTTACACTTGGACAAAATATCTAAGGACTATAAAGTGCCTCTTGTTCTCCCGAAATACGCATGTGTGACCACCTCTGTCCAGTCCATGGTGCAAGATCAGAGGATGCCACAGGGCAAGCACCACAGCAATCAACTTCTCCCTACTCTGAGGCTTTGCAAGATGGTGCCGAGCATCATATGGCAGCAAATATAAGTCAGGCAAAGACAGTCCTCAGAGTATATAAATATGTTTTGAACATGGAGTCCCTAGAGCAGGTAAGCGATGAGGAGGTGGTGCTGGAAGTGGACACATTTTTAGAGACCTAGACACCTACTCAGGGCTGGAAATTCACCTAGATGGTATGTTAGCTAAGAGCTGGGCATTGCAATGCCTAAAACACATTATGGCCACATCTTCTAGACCCTACACAAGAAAGAAAGTGGGAAAAACAATGGAAAAACTTCCCAACACACTGCTACAAGCCAAAGCTCAATCTGACTGAACAGTTACAGACTGAGTAACTCTCTGGTATTTTTCCTGCATCAGTTCAATTTGAAGGTTATTATTCAGAGCACTATACTTCCTTCAGCCTAAACAAAAGCACTGATCACTTCAAGTAGTGGCCACTCCTTAGTTCTGTTTTTACACTTCTGTCTTTAAAAGATTTTTTTTTCCCCCTTAAAGCTTAGGATGAGCATCATAAATTCCTTGCTATACACAGGGAAATGGCACTAAAGCCACTACATGGCACAGCCTTTGGAAAAGTTGGAAGAGAGAAAACTCAGGAAAACAGCCTATTTAATGATGGCAATGCCATGTTTTTCTGGTTATGACTAACACCAGGGAACTTTGCTCAAATGGTGGTTTCAGCACAGATCTGAGAAGGGTCCAAAGCTTCTTTCTGTTAATTTGTCAGAGTGGGTTAATTTTTCAGCAGCCCATTACTTGAATGCAGCCTACCCAGCTCCAGGCTTCATTGTGAGAAGCCAGTGATGCTGAGCTGAGAGCAGTCGTGGGCAGACACACAGAGCCCAGATGTGTCACAGAGCTGCAGGAACCTTTCAAGGACATCTGGAGATCAGCTTGCTGCTCATGAGTAAGATTCAAAGGATGTATCTCAGACAGAGCCTACCTACTTCCACAACCAAGCAACCACCTCCCAAACAAATCAGTGCCAGAATCACAGCTGTTGGATCTTGGAAATTATCTGCCCTTGACTTGCAGTCCAAATGGGACACCCAAAAAGACAATATACAGCACAAATGTTAACAAGCACTGGATACCAACCATGAAATATTTTATTAAATAAGCCTCTGCTTAGCACAGACTCTTACTTAACACCAGTAAGAAGTTTTAATGAAGATCAAGTCCCAGGAACTACAGACAAACAAGGAAAACCTTGGTCAAATCCAAACTTTTCCTCACTGGGGTAGTGAAGGACAGAGGTATCAAAACAAGTGGTTGTGAAGAGCAGGTCTAAGACTTTTTCAGGCAGACACATACTGTCTCACCCCAGGCTCTGAATTAACCATCCCTGTCCCACAGTGCAGAACTGCAGCACAAAAGCATCAAGTTGCTGTCTCTGTGTGACTTTTTCTCTCTAGGACAGCACAGAAGAAACAATCTCAATATAGCACTGACCCCAGATAAAAGGTTTGGGAAGCTGTGCTTGTCTGTCCAACACTTTTTTTTCCAGCTAGACAAAGGTTGCTGTACCAGAGACATTGTACCCCAATCCATACAGATCGTCAGGGTGTTGGAAGTGTCCCTGCTTCCTGCCCCTTTTGCAAAGCCACAAGTGAGTCCACACATAATTCTGTATATGAGGTAAATGAGAAAACTAGGTCTGTTAAGACATAAAGGAGTGTTCCTTTTCAAAACCAGGACATTGTTCAGTAATTGCAGTAGAGGTTTTGCTGATTTCATTGATGCATTTATTGACCACTTTCTCTTGTTCAACCTACATCAGCATAACTCTGCTGAAGTCACTTCTGAGTTGTGGCCCTTATGGATGTGGTTTAGTGCTGGAATTGAAAATGCTGGGCTAATGGCCAGACTTAATGATCTTAGACACCTTTTCCAACATTAATGATCTTATTATTCTCTGCATCCTGTAACAGATCAGTGTAGAATCTTCTCGATAGTTTGTTTTTAATTAATGAATTAATAGCACGGGACCTTTTTAACCTCTTATATATATTTACAAAACAGATGAAACATCAATCACTAAAAAAATGTGATGAAAAAAACCAGCATGAAGTGAAATTCAGGGCCTTTGCCATCTGTTCTCCTAGTTGTTCTCCATTCAAAAAGAAAGATCTGCAGCACACTCATCTGCTCTACCTGAACAAAGAAATGCTTGCATAAATCAGCACGGATGTTGGGTGGGTTAAGTCTGAAATTCATGAGCAAATGACAATGACAATTGAATGAAAAATAACAAAGGAATAATTAACAAGACTGCAATATTAAACATGATGGAGTAGCTTCCAGAGACCAGCAGTGAAGCCCTGATTTGGATGTACTTCTTTTTTTTGGTTGGTTTGTTTGGTTGTTTTTTTTGTTTGTTTTTTTTGCAAATGCAGTCTTAAATTCTCAAAAGCTGCAGATTCCTGTGGCAAAAAAACAGCTCCTTACAAACCTCAGCAGTCTTTGAGAGGAGAGTTGTTTAATGCTGCCCCAAGAGATGCTGAGGTACAGGGTCCTGTTCCACCAGAACTCCCCATCCCAAAGTAACTGCTGCTCTTGTGTTTTCAAGACAAACTCTTAACTTGTTAAATTTTGCAGCTTTACAGTGCTGAACACAAAATCCTTAAGCACAATTATGCAGAAAGGCAAAAAATCTTAAAAATTCTTAGAGGGGGACCCCCAGAAAGTAAAATTATTATTGTTGTTGAATACACAGTGCCCATTTTCTAGAGGAGTGCCTGATGATCAGTCTAGAGGACTGAATATTGGTCACTTTTGTGTGTTTGTTTGTACATATGTGTACATATGCATGTACTTTAATGTGCTTCCAGCTGAAGTTTTCCTTTCTGCGTGGGATAAGAGAAAGTTCGCTCTGCAACAGAAAC
Organism: Hylia prasina; assembly: GCA_013397195.1. Classification (NCBI taxonomy): domain Eukaryota; kingdom Metazoa; phylum Chordata; class Aves; order Passeriformes; family Sylviidae; genus Hylia; species Hylia prasina. Next base: position 475,425 of record VYXD01005452.1, read on the forward strand.
CAGGAGTGATCTCAAAAATGTTTCTAAGTTCTGTGAGTGAAATGTGAGAATGAACAGTTACAGCAAGAACTGATTTGTGCTCTTCAGACCACTACAACTCCAATATTAATAAATCACCTCATCTCTCACTCCAAAAAGGAAGAGCAGCAGCAAAGGTTGGCTTCTGTCTGAGGTGCTGAGCCTTTCAGTGCTACAAAGATTCATATGCACAAAGGCAGAAGGAATAACTTCTACAGCAGCAATCAAGGTGAGAACTTTAGATATAAAAGACACCAAAAACTTTGCTAATTCTCAGATCTTTCTGTCATGAGTCGCAAAATAATTTGTAGGCTGAAAAATCACAGACACTCATTATTGTCAGGGCACAGTGAGCAGTTGCACCATGCACTGTGTCATGTTTATAAAGCATCTTTGCCCAAGGACTGCTCAAAATACACACCACCATTAACTTATTTTTCCTCTGCTGCTATGAGGCAGTGAAGGACAATGTGCCCTTTGAAACGTAATGAATACACTGATAGAAGGTCAGCAAGGAAATTATGGCCATGTTATGAATAAAACCAAAGATAAAACATGACACTAGAACCACATGACATGGAATTAAGGTTGAAAGACTAAAAAATTCACAACCAAGGCAATCTTGTATTTAGAAGTTTGCAATTATAAATCATGTTGCAAAGGTCCCTCTCTCTCAGAGGAGATAGTTGGTTTTGAGGCAAATGGCTGTAAAGCAATACTCAGAGTCCTGCACTGAGCTAATCAGTGCAAGTCACTTCCCTGGACCTTGAGACCATCAATATTTCATACATTCAAATGGAAGTTCTACCAGCTTTTATAACTGTTTAGCCCTAAGTAGTTTTGTTTTACACAAGAACGCACCTATGCTTCTGTTATTTCCATAGGATCAGCAATAAATTCATAAGCTTGCTTAGAAATCAAATATATCATTCTTCCACATCATCAGTCTTCAGGAAATATCTCACAGTTATCACAAGGAGAATTTGGCTAGAGTCTTCCTGAAACATCTTGAGATTTCCTCTGCTCTGAGCAGTAGACAGCACTTTTCCACCCAAGCATAGTCAGGAAAAACTTCTGCTTGATGAAACATATTGAGGCCATGTTGCCATGACCTGAACAGGACCTGTCTTAATCCTTATGGTTGCTCCACTCCACAGACTTTAACCTAAGTGTCTCATTACTCTCTGGTATTTAGACATTCCTGTAGCTTGGACATCTAAAGCAGAGTTGAGAAACCAGAGAGATCTGAGTCTGGGCCTTTATTTCCATCAGTGGTTGATCAGACTAAGAGCAGAGCTACAACAACCCAGACACACCTTCTCCCAGGCAAGTGCCCCAGCTCCTGTGTCATTCTGAATGAGCACAATGTCTACACAGCCAGCACACTCAGTGCAGCAGATCTCACAGGGCATTTGGATGCAGAGAATTTCTTCACTTTGATTCATAGAGTTGAATCTGAAGTATCCAACACCGGCCATAGCTATACACTCAAGAGACATGTAAGCACCTCTAAAGTAATGTTGAGAATCATAAACAGGAGATTCAAGATGCACTGATCATTTCACACCTACATGCTAAAGTCGTCTGACATTTGTTACCCCTTGCACACCTTCCTCTATGTTTTCATATTTGTCTTTTCTGCTGAATTAGGCAGATACCCAAAGATGGTCAGTCTCTTTGGGTGGTGGCCAAGGACTAGACACAATACCATTTCATGATGCCATGCCCAAACAAAGCTGCAGAGATGGGGGGCTTGCCCTGCTTTTTTCCCCCAGCTCTGAGATGGGCAGAACACACTGCTGTCCTTTCAGGCATATTGGGAGTGTTCTATTTGCAAAGCACCCCAACACTCCCATGACCTGCAAAAAGGAAGGAGGAGTGATTACAGCCATGATACAGTTTGATAGGGTGTTGGCACTCAGCTCCAGCAAATGAAGCCTGAGGGAGCACTGTCTGCAAAGAAACTCATTGTTACCCCAGCAGTCATGGAACAGAGCATGTAACCCTGTTACTAATGACATCCTTCCCTGAGGGACTCAGAGGTGGCTGTCAACCCTCATCCTGGTTTTGTTTTGAATGCCTGATGCAAACAGCCTGGAGGGCTTTCTCAGAGCTTGGGGAGGGCGGGGAGATGACACCTGCTCACTAACAGTATTCCTCTGCCACACCATCAGTCTCCATGAGAGAGGAGTGGCTGGAGAGGCTTCATCCCTGAGTGGTGGCAAACTGCTCCGTGCACACTGGCTTCCCCAGCCCTGCCAGACTCTCTCACAGCCCAAAACATGCTCTGGACACAAGATGCCATTTTTCCTCAGTGACTGATGGCTACAAACTCCAGAAAGCACTGATGGACCCTGGTCCCAGCAAGGGCCTCCAGTGAGTTGGTCAGCATGATGCCAGGGATGAACTCAGGACTTTCTGCTTCTCAACTGCTTAAATAAAAGGAAAAACTCCTGTGACTACTTTCATAACAAGCCAGTTTCAATTAATTGGGACGACTACTGCTCAGGGACAAAAGTCTCACCCTATGGGCAGGGCCACCAGCTGAAGAAGGTATTGATAGCTCAGGGTATCAATAGCTCAGAGTACTGATAGCTCAAGGTATTGATATCCCAGGGTACTGATAGCTCAGGGTATTGATAGATAGCCCAGGGTACTGACAGCCCTGTGCTATTTCTGATTTGCTCTATCACCAGCATGTGGGCCAGAACACATCCTGAATTTAGCCTGTGGAAGACACTCAGTGTCACGCATTTTACATTTAGCAGGAACTGTCCAGGCCATCTAATACCCCTTTCATATCACATACATCATGACTTTCTCTGAATTTCTACCCAATCCAGAAGGAAGAATGTCATTCAGAAAGCCCCTGCACTGAATAATAATTTCCCATCACATAGAAACTATCACGTTAATTTCTTCCAATCCCTAATTTTTGCTATTATTGAGAAGTCTGGTTTTAAAAGCCTGACTTTAGCTTCAGCTCCATTGGCTCCTAGTGTGTGGGATTAGCTAAGTAGTTTTCAACAAAACATTTATTTTCTTAAAAAAAAAAAAAAAAAAAAAAAAAGTGGGAATGGTTTAGTTGTGATGAGGTTTCTCAATTCATCCCTTCATCCCTGTTAGGCAATTTTTAATTGAAATTACAAGATTACAAGTCAAGAACTATGAGGGTTTTTCTGTCACTGTAATAGCTTGATACAAACTAGAAATGGCCCAAATCAAAATGACACATTTAGAAACTATTTACTCCATCCTTTCACTGGAGGAGGTCTGTGTGGGTGTATTAGATATAAACACTGACTGCTCTCACTGCTGCTTTTGCTTTTCAATGGTAATTTACAGTAAGGAAGTAAATATAGTTATTTCACATTCAAATGGCATTTTTCCAGCCTGGAAAACTGAGCATATTTCATTGCCAGTGTATAAATAAGCCTGTGGTAAATCAAATCCCACTGGTTGGCCATACAGCTCCACCACACCAAGAAGAAATGAGATTTTTCTCTTGTGGAAGGTAGAGAGGACTTATTCCTCACCAGAAAAAGGTTTTATTGCTGAAAGTGGTTCATGTTCTGCAAGTAAAGCTTTTGAGGCTTGAGCTTTTATCCAAAAGGAGCAAGTAACCTAGTGGAGACTGTGCCATGGCCTATGTCACCAGGCGAAGAAGCCTCCAGAAGGAGGGCTGTATCTGAGAGGGATTTTGGAACACCTGGATGTTGGGGAGCAGGGGAAGCAGGGTGCTTAGATTCAAGAAGCTCTCTGATTCTCAGACCTCTTGTTCCTGTCCCTCTCCTCTCCTGTCCTTTCCTCACTGATGAACTCCACTCCCTGGTGGACTCCAGCCCTCAGCAAGTGAGATGGGGAGAGGCTCCTCCTCACCAGCCTCCTCCTCACCAGCCTCCTCCCTGCTTGTGCTGCTGGTGTTTGTCCTGCCCTGGTGCACAAGGGACCCAGCACCTCTGGTACTGCAGCCCTGACTAAGACCCAGGCAGAAAACCCTGCTGAGATGCTGATACACTACAGGAAGCATCAAGGGAGTCTCAAAAGCACTCCAAGATTGTGAGTGGCAGCTTTCAGGGTCTTGTCAGACAGCATTAAACTTTCCCTCCCAGGAAAAGCATCCTCTGGAACTGCTGTTTGGGGAGATGTATTGTCTTCAAGGCACTATCACTAGCAATTACTTTTTCTGTTTTTTTCAGTTAGTTCTCAGAAGAAAACTTGTCATTGCCAGACCACTTCAAGTTCCAGGAGAAAAATCCTGCATTGGTTTGGATGCAAAGTCACCCATTCTGACTCACATTGGTTTGCTTGATCCTTCTTGAACCTTTTCTCTTAAATTGTCCTTTTAAAAGATGCCAGGAATGCACAGATACATTACTGGTACTGTAATCACTTTGGGAACTTGGGCACCCAGGAGACCTGTGGCGTGAAACAGCAACACACAGAGGTCCAGTTGGTCTGTTACTTCAGAGCAGCCAGCAAAGAGAGAAATTAATACAAAAAACAGTTCTGAAAAACCATCAGATGCCTCTGAACTCTCCTGTTCATGGGTGGTCTAGAGGCTTCAAAAACATAGGAGGAAGGAGAACTACTTGTGTCCCTTCTAAACAATCCATTCATTTAAAAAGTCCCCCCACACCACTCCTCATAAAAGGGAATTTCAAAGACTTTTGCAAGAAATGGAATGTACAAATTACTGCCTTTTCAAAAGCCAAAGGATGTTTTTCCAGCATGGCACCGCATCTCTAGAAAAAAAGGTGCTGTGGGGAGTTTTGGTTTCACTCATGGTACAGGGTAACATCAGACTCCAAACAGCACCAGAAAATAAATAAGCCAAGTCAGTGCTTTGGCAGAAACTGCAAGGAAAGATACGTTTTCACATTTCAGGGCTTTAAAATGCCAATTTCCATCTCATCATTATAGCTTCTATTTCTTCCTGAAGTCATAATGGAAAGGTGTTTTCTAATAGCTGAAAGAAAGAAACTTGACTTCTTTCCCCATCTGCTGTCACTCTTTGTCCTCAGAAAGTTTTTGCTCCGGAAACATAAACTTATGCAGGAGAAATTATTGAAGCTCTCAGGAGGTGCCAAAGGGGCAATGATTGCATTTGGCAAAGGACACAAATCCTTGGCAGAATCAGGTTCTCCCCAAGACTGCATCAAAACATTAAATTAGGTGGTGATTTTCTGGAATTAAAAATGCATCCATATTGGTGAAGGCTCTCAGCCTATGAGGAGCAGCAGAGATCTCTTGGTCTGTACAGCCTGGAGAAAAGGAGACTCAGGTGAGATTTCATTGTAGTTGCAACTTCCTCATGAGGGGAAGAGGAGGGGAAGGCACTGATCTCTTCTCTGTGGTGACCAGTGACAGGACCCAAGGGAATGTTCTGAAGTTGTGTCAGGGGAGGTTTAGGGTGGACATTAGGAAAAGATTCTTCACCCAGAGGGTGGCTGGGCACTGGAACAGGATTCTCAAGGAAGTGGTCACAGCACAGCCTGACAAGGGTCAGGAAGCATTTGGACATCACTCTCAGGCACAGGGTGTGACTCTTGGGGATGGTCCTGTGCAGGGCCAGGAGTTGGACTCAATGATCCTTGAGTCCCTTGCAACTCAAGATATTCTATGATTCTATGACTTTGAAATGTTTTCTGAATGATTCTGACAGTCCCAATTGGTTTGGGAAGCAGCCACATACTTGCAAGTGCACAAGTGCAGTGAAGCAATCACTGACGTGTAGGTGGGCAACTCACCACCCCTCAAATTAGTGTCTTCTCCAGCACCAAAACACCAGACTATCCCTCATGTCCCTCAGGAACTGGTTCCAGAGGAGCAGGCCAGGAAACCTTGTCATTTTTGTCAGGCTGCAGTAGGAGTGGTGGATATCACATTTGCCTGGCCATGCTCATGGTCCTGACCTCAGTGCCCCAGTACTTTCAACAGCCTTTGGTCATCAAAGAGTGGCCCCTTTCCCTTGGCTCCTGTTGAAGCTTCAGCACCAGGAAGCCTCCTTTGGTGGTTACAGGTGTGGCAGCAGGAGTCCCCTGTCCCTCATTCCCAACTATCAAGGGGTCTGACCACAGGTCCTGTGAGGAGCACATTGGTGCAGCACCCCCTCTCCTTTGTGGATCTTCCTGAGCTCCCCAGTGATGATCAGACAGAGGGAAAAGAGAATCAGTGTTGACATCCATTAAACCTGACTCTGGAGGTGTTCTGTCCATATTTCCAGGAAATTGAACAAGGAATGTATCTTATCCCTCCCCTCACCAAGCACAGACCTCCCAAGGGAAATCATGGGCTGGTTGCACTCCAGTTTGCCTTGAGGACAAAGCCATCCATCCTTCTGGAGAGATCCACCTGGGGAACTGACTGGCTCTCATGATATGAACAACATTCTATGTGCCCCTAGAACACACTTCCCAGAGCACACATGGCTCACACCCCTCCAAGCAGCTTCCATGGTCATGGTTCAGCCCACACATCATTCCCAGTGACATCACCCCAGGGCTCCCTGGTGCAATAATCTGAATGGTGACATTACATCACTGTCACTGGAATAGATCCATTCAGTGCTCAGCAACTGAAAACCCCCAAAGCAATTGATTTGTTTAAATATTCATTTAAATGCTACTAAGCCACCACATCACTCAGAGTAAGAGAACACCTTCAGCTCAGGGGTGTAGGAAAGCACACATAATGGTGAACTGTCCTGTGAGGAACCAAAACCATTTCTGCCTTATTGACTGGTTGTGTTTAACTGAGAGTCCTTGAGACAACCACAAAAAAAGACAGGAAATTTTGTGAAGGAGCAAGCTGCACCACTTCTAATGAGTGTACAAGCAAAGGCAAGCAACACTGGGAATCATTTTTTAGGGTATCTAAGGACACTAGAAACTCAGATTAGATTATTAAAACTTGAAGAAACCTCCACAATGATTCTGAGCAGAAGGGTTTCTGGGCCAGTCTAAGATGATTAATTGCTTGTGACACCTCCAGAAACTTGAGACACTCCATACAGCACAAAAGGAAATTCAGATTCCCTGCAGCACCACAGGCATATGCTGTACATCCTGGCAGTGCCATGGCTCAGGGAGCTCATTTTATTTGTGTAGCCCCTAGGGTGCGGGGAAGGATGGCAGGCAAGGGGTTAAGTAGTGGCACCGTGGTTTCTGGAAGGGAAAGGCATGCCTCATCAACCAGCTGGAATTCATCGAGGATATGAACACCAGGGTGGACATGGGAAAGGCAGCAAACACCATATTACTGAGATTTTCAGGGTACATTGAACACAGGTCCATAAAGGGGGTCAGTGCTGATGGCCGGATGGTGGCAGGAGGGGAAAACAGCCCTGAGAAGTCAGGGGCCATGGGGAGAGAGTAGGACACCAGGGTGGGGGTCTGACTGGAGCAACCTTCTTGTCTGCCACCTCTCCACACACTGCCATGACTTCTGTAACCAGCCCCATCTGCCCCACCAGACTAAAGGATAATGAACCTGCAGCTGATGCTCTGAAAACCTGACCCATCGTTTCCATGTGTTTGTCTTCTCCCAGGAGTGCAACCCTCAGACTTCCAACCCATCACACTCATTTACTAAACTAACATGATACAACTGCACAGCTCTGTGGTTACTAATCCAAGGATCCTGCAGTTGCTAGAGGTGTGAAATTGTCCAGCACAGGCACTTCACTGCTCAAGGCTCACCTGCCCCAAGCCTTGGGCCCAGCAGATGGCATGTGGGAACTGCAATTCTTTAAATATAATGCTCCTTTAAATATAATGTCATGTGCTTCCCCCTATGATCAGCTCCAATTCCAGGATTGCTTTGTTATCCCCTGTTATAAAATTCTAAAGTTAAACTGAGGCACAAAAAACAGATTTACATGGAAAATGAATTCAGCATCTATTTACCCAAAAGGTCAGTGATTAGGAATTTCATTCAGGAAAGAGGAAAATTTGATTCCAACTCCTTTAACGGTCCTGAGGAATTGAAGAGTGTTACCCTGGAAATACTATTTCATTTTAATGTAAAAAATTAATTAACCATGTCAGTAGGAGAGCAGAGCTATGCATAACCTCCTACAAGAGGGATTCACAGTAGGCTGGTAGAACAGCAATTGTTCTCTGCTCCCTGGCTCTATGAGTGTTTTAATGTTTCACATGACACATTGAACACAACAGAGAAGGTAGAAACCAAACAAGACCAAACCTCCATATGCTTGGTATTCTTTTCCAGGGTAAGAAATACGGATTTGAGCCCACCACCAGTGAATCCAGCATTTCCATACTCCAGGTGACTGGTTTTGTTCCATTGCTAGAGCTAAAGGCAAGCCACCAAACTCCTACCCCATGAATTTTGACTGTGTTTTGTCTCTCAGACAAACTATTGAGCACTTTTGAGACAAATCGAGAAATAGTTACCAAATGATTTAAAGTCTTTTCCGTAGCTCAAAGGATTGCAATTTTTCTTTTTCTTTAGTCAAAGTTTTCTTAGAAATGCAAGTCCCTGAGACAAAATAGGAGCTAGAAAGTATGTGAAGGTATTGCACGTGGTGTGAAGACAGTGAGACTATTTCTGTTACATCTTTTTACCTAGGGCAAGGCTGTGATGGGCTTGTCTGCTCAACCCTGCTCCTTTTTATTTCAAACTTCATCTGGAAGATTTGCAGCAGCACTGGCAATGCTCAGGGAGGACCGTTCATCCATTTGTAACTTGAGTTTGGCTGTGATTTACATCTGAAGCAGATATTTTAATCCCACAGTTGCATATCAGGTATAGTTAGATTTACCACAGTTGTTCTTTCCTCTGGTCAAGAAAAAGTCATTTGGGAAAATCAAATACATAAATCCACTCATTTATAACATTTTTTAAAATCAGTTTTGCAAGCTATCTCCCAGGACACAGCGTTCTAAATCTGAAAACATGCTGTCCTTTAATCACCAAGGTTGAGGGACTGTATCATTGTAGGGGAAAACACATGGCAAACAGAACTGACCCCGCTGACCTCACCCTGTCTTTGCTCCTCAACACCCTCAGCAGAGTGTGTTTGACATTCCAGCTAAAGCACCTGGCAATGCATCAGGGCTTGGGACCTGCCTCCTGCTTTATTTCTATATATTAGATGCAAAAATTACATTCCAGTTCAGTACTGAGCCTTTCCATTCAAATCCTCACAGGACCAGACCCAGAGTGCTCACACTGCCTTCCCAGGTGGAGCCACCTCCCCCCAGCCAGCCTGACCTCAGACACTGCCAGTGCCACCAGCTGCACCGGCTCAGTTTTGCGCCCACCCTGCAAGAGCCATGAGAAGTATTTGTGGGCACTTCCAATGCAGGAATTTCCTCATCCAGGGAAAAGCCCCAGTGATCCCAAAGAGTGCCAAGAAGGCCCCAAGTGCCAGGGGTCTGTCCCACCATGCAGCTGTTTGGCAGAGGACTCTATCCCTTATAAGATCCTCAGTCATCCTGTGGGCAGGTCCACCCATTTCCATCTCTCCTTAAAGCTTGGGAAAAGCTCTGGGTAGTCAGAGCTTTTGATCTTTATTTTTCTTGCAAACCCTCAAGATTCTGGAAATAATATTTCCATGCCTAAAGGACAGTGGAGCAGACCCCAAAGCCATGCAGGCTTACAGCAGTGCCATGCAGATGTGAGAAACATCAAGTTCTTCAGCTGAGGTGATGTGAACTGCTGCTTGGGGAGTGAAGAGGGTGGTGATATTCCATTGAAAACTCCAGGGGACAACTTAAGAAGCACTACACATTGCACTTTTTCTTCCATAGTTTTGTTTTGTTGGGGTTTTTTTTTAGTTCATTTAACATTTGCTTCTGGCCCAGGTGTGATGTCAGTATGAGGGACAGAGGGAAAAGAGAATCAAAGCATCATGAACTCACTTTGACGTGGCCCCTTGAGTAACCAACCCATTGCTCAGCTCTCCTGCCCATGTGCACCACAGAATTTGGTAGATGGGCTGCATCTACAAAAAAAGAGGTGCTGCCAGTTCCCTGCAAGCAGAAAACATCAGCCTTGATTGCTTGCAGAGGCGTGCTATTCTACCAAAGAGCTCCCTCAAGCAACACCTATGCCAAAAGTGAGGACGCAAATTCAATTGTATTGAAGCAAACCAGAGTTTATTTAGCATTTATTACCCATTTTGTTGTCAGGCATGGCTTCTTATGTGTTGGTTTTTCTCCGGTAAACACAGACTTTTTTATAATTTTATTTTTTTAATAAAATATATAAAACATTGTGCATTGCTATCCNCCTCTTTGAGGTTGTTAACTTCTCACTAGTCACTGACACATCTCTTACATTACCAGAATTTCACTGTTGGAGATGGGCTGGGTTGTGTTTGACAGGGGCCAGCAGGGTGAGCAGACTCAAAAAAATAATAGGATTTTATCCCTGAGGTGTCAGTAAAAAAACTAAATGTTCCCATTGAAAAGGAAGATGAAAGGACAGCCATAAATAACTGAATACACGATGGCAAACATCCAAGCACCGAGATGATTTCACGATGGAAGAATCCCCCTCCCTCCCATCCCCCAGTTCTTAACAAGTCCTATTTGCTGTTGGGTTTTAATTAGGTTAATCTCATGGCTTCTGAAGTCACAAGACAATCGGTCAGAATGCACCTCCCCCTCCCTCCCAAAATCATCTTTCCAGAGTTGTCATTTTGTTCACAATTCTCCCACAGTCCTCAGGAAAGGGAAACCAAAAAACCCTAAATGGAGAACAAATCCTGACAGCCTCCCTCTCCAGCCAAGAGAGGAGCACTCACACCGCGGTGTGCCCGGTGCCACATCACACCTGGAGGAGCTGCCACTGTCTCCTCCCTGCCTGCTACTCAGAAATGGAGTTGGCAATCACTTCTCTGAAACCAGAAAGTGTCCGGGAAGAGGGGGTGATATCAATATGTCAGGGAGAGAGCGATAGGAAAAACTTCATTGCTGTCCGTCCACACCGCTCCAGGCGGCACCCCTGACAGGAAAAGGGGAGACACCCACGTTGTATTGCTCCCTCCCTCTCCTCTCTGCGGTGTGGGGCAGCCCCGGGGATCAGGGCAGGAGCGCTGGAGGCCCCATCACGGCTCAGTAGTAGCGGTTCAGGCTCCTGGTGCCCGGAATGTCGGGCTGGCCGTTCATCCAGATCTCGCGGATGATGCGCTCCCGCTCCTCCAGCCGCTGCGCTCGCTCCAGCTCCTCCGCCGAGGTGAACACGTTCATGTTCAAAGTCCTCTCGAACCGGCGGTGCCTGCGGGCAGACAGGTCCGACGTGGTGTCCGAGTCGTCGTCGCTGTCGCTGCTGTCGCTGTCGCTCTCCCGCTCCCGAGGGGGTTTTTTGGAGGAGGAGCGCTTGCAGTCCGTCCGGCAGGACACCCGCAGCACCAGCGCCAGCAGGGTCAGCACGAGTCCAATGCACACTCCGGACACGAAATACAGCGCGGCCCTCTCGGGGTTTTCTGCAGGGACAAAGGAAATGATGGAGGCAAAGAATCCTTCAAAGAACAGAACACACACTCGGCCCCTCCGTGCACACGCCAAAACAGCTTCTGGAGGGGCTGAGTTCCCAATGGCTGCTTTTACTTCCATGCCCTCCTCTGTCTCCTCCCCCCAGGGCAATCAGGAATTGAAATCGCGGATTTGCTGCCAAGGCATTTGCCCTCATGGGGAATGCCGGTTTGCTGCAGTTGTGTTTTGGAGTTGTCGGGAAGGGAAGGGAGCAGCCCACAGAATTAAATCTGATTCCCACGGGGTTGACACCAGGGTGCTGCACAGGCAGCTGCAGGTAAGTGCATCTTGCTGTTGCATCCACTGCCTTCAAACCAGGCATAAAGATGATTACAAAACTTTATATGCCCTGTGCTGTGGCCCGGCTGAAATGGGAGGCTTGGCAGCGTGGCAAAAATGCACATTATTTATTCATAGACTTCATTTGCTTATCTAAGGCAAGAGTGCTGGCTCCCTGCCCAGACCACCAAAATACCTACCTGTGCTCCACAGGCAGAGCTGGAGTCAGTGCACCAACAGGATGAGTCCTGCACGGCCACATTTCTGACGTGATATAACAAGACTCCAAAGGATCCACAATACCTTTCAAATTAGGTCATCTTGTTTATTTACCACCACCTTTTTTTTTTTTCTTTTTTTTTTGGTTCATGGGACTACAGAAGTGTAATTATGATAAATGTTGTTACTGCCATTCCCCTGGGCTGAATCATCCTGGTTTATTGGTACACTAAATGGGTAAAGGTGAGCTGAGCAGAAGTGTCAAGGCCAGCTCTACTCTGCAGTGTCTGCTGGCTGTCTTGAGCTCAAGGATGGAGTCAGTTCCTCAGATGAGTTTTATTCCCTTGAACCCAGGGATGGATCCATAACAGCTTCCACCAGCTGAGACCTTGACATTTGGCCCCAAGAGATCTCTATAGCTAAAAGGCTTCCCTTCCCTGCACAGTGCTTTTAGAAGTGCCCTTTCCAGCCAGTCTCCTAAGGCAAAGTTTGTAAAAGGTGAACTGGAAACTATCTGGAGATGTTCAAAACTGAACAGGGCAAGACCCTGCTCTAATTGCAAAGCTGGCTCTGAAGTTGAAGTTAGCCATGTTCTGAGCAGGGGGTTGGACCTGGTGACCTGCAGAGACCTCTTCCAACCTAAATTCTTCTCTGGGTCTGTGGTCAGAGCCCAAATACTGGTTTGTGCTGTTCTAGGCAGCATGTAGTTCAGTGCTTGGAAGTGCTCATGGAACAGTTTTAGAGATGAAATGCCTTTGTGCACTTCATTTTTCTCCTGGACGAATCTCAAAGGTGACTGATCAGCCAAGGTGGAAGAAGATGTCAAGATAGTCTAAAAATCAGCTAATAAATCGTTAGACTGATCCAAGAGTGGTTGTTGGTGTGGATGACATGGGGAAAAATCAGGCTGAAGTTGGGACAAAGAAAGATAAGGAAAGTGCAGCAATTAAGATCAAAAAAGGAAAGAGGTGGACCAAACTCCTGCAAACTCCTGTAATGCAAAGAACAAGCAGGACCCTAAACTGAATGTGCCAGTGGGCCCATGACAGGGGGGTTAGAACTGATGGTCTTTAGGTCTTTAGATGGTCTGTAAGGTGTCTTCCAACCAAACATCTCTATGAAATGCAGCAATAGTTGGAAGGTCAAGTGAGACCAAAGCCACAGGCTTTAAACTAAGATGTTTTGACAAAAGTGAGACAGCACAACTCCAAAGGCAAAAGAGAAGATACCAGAGCAGGCAAGGAGAATGTGCCAATGGTTCCTGAAGCAGCCTGGCTGAGTGAAATCCTGCCTCCATTGAAGGCAATGGCTACTCTGAATTCAAGGGTCAGGACTCAAAACTGCAGCCTCCTTTGTGCAGTAGGAGGGAAAAGCAAAAGCTGCTGCTGGCCATCCAGTCCTGTGTGAACAGTAAAGAAAAAAAAAAGCAGGAAAAGCAGAGTCCCTACCTGATAACACTTTTGCTTCCATGTGCAATTTAACTGAGGACAGTAATCACACAGCTCCTTTTTCAGGTAGCCCTAAGAAGGTCTCTGGGGACACCTGGATCATGGGAGTGTGAGCAGATAGCAGAAGTGGGGTGTTTGTGCTGGAAGGCACTGGGTGCAGTCTGCCTTGGGTCTGCCTGGCTGAGAGGATGCCATGCACACTTCCCTGAGCACCACATTCTGCACACACATGGGCTTGATTTGGTTGCATTAGCTCCACTGCTCACTCCTTTAGAGAAATTCATAAAAAAAACATAGATTGGAGGCTGAGACACAGATACATGTGGAGTCTCTGTCGATTTTGCCTGTGTCCTGCTTCTCCTTTCTCCTCCACACTCCTTTTTCCATGCTACTGTATCCAGTTCATGAGCGATTTTACCTCGATTGCTACTTAAGCAACCATTTTTCTTCCTCTGCTTGTGCTCGTCCATACAGCCCTTCATGCAGTGCAAGAGCTGTAATTGAATTTTTGGGCTCCAGTGGCATTTATGAGCTCCTAAAGCTACTCTGTCAACATCGGAGACACTGTCTGGACTTCCTCACGGAGATGTAACCCTGTGTTCAGCTGCAGTCTTGGCATTTATTGTACGTACAGTCCACTTGCACAGCAGCATGTGTTTTCTTTTTTTTTTTCTTTT
>VYXD01005452.1:489602-551299 GCA_013397195.1 Hylia prasina
TTTTTTTTTCACAGCAGAAAGAGCAACTTAAGTTAAAAAATCTCAGCTCTGCTTTTTCTCACTCGAAGTAGCCAAGTCAGCAATAGCCTAGATTTGGGGGTTTGATGGATGATTTATGATTTTTGAGAGCCTTCCCCACTGCATGTTCTACTTGTAAAGACCAAAATCAGGCACCTTCTTCAGGAAATGGATGCTCAGCACCTTCCAAAAGCTTGAAGGTGGCCCAGATTGATCACACCAACAGTGAAGCTCCTTAAAACACTCATTATACTTGAAAAAAAGTTATTTTAAAGTATATGGACATGAGTAGCAGGCGTTAGCACAATTTTGATATGCATTCTTGTGTGTGTATGTGTGTATACCCTCATTAAAACATAGATTTTGACCACTGAAACTTTTTCTCCCAATGCTGTGGATGACAGCTCAGAGCTTCCAACAGGACCCAATTTCTGCCAATCTCTTTGGCTGGGGCTACCTTTATCCTTCCTCGTATTTGTCTCTCTGGATTGAAAGCATTGATAAAAGTGTCACTGATTCAAGCCTGAAATTAGTCCATGCAGACAAAAGATATATGCTCTACATAACCCTCCACACAAAAGCCACCATTTTCTAGGCACTCAAACTGGCCAAAATAATTAAAAACACATTTTATTTTACTTTTCCAACCAAACCAGCAGCAATTACGGAGCTTGTTTCCTGAGGGCTAACAATCTGCTGGGAGCATCAGCCCAGACTGCCATTAATTCCCCAGGAAAAGCCCCAGGCCAAGGCTGTTATTGCTATTATAATAAATTGTTTCAATAAATAAAAAACAATCTAGGCATTAACGCTGCTGGCTTCCTGTAATGGTTTCATGCATTCCGAAACCTCAGTGGGGAGGAAAATTTCAGACGGCCCCCAGTAAAAGGTTCAGCATTGAGCATGGCCAGACAAACAGTAGGAGCAATATCTTCTAGGGAATTTACAGTCAGCCCCACAGGCTGCCAAAATCCCCTGATAGAACAGAGGAAGCTCTCCAGGAGCCCCTTATTAATAAGGCTCAGGCCAAGCAGTCTGAAATTTGGAATGATCTCCCCTGGGCTCTATTTTGGAAGCCCCTTGTTAATAACTTGGCAGCAAGGCTTTGCTTATGAAAGAAGAATAAAACAGGAATTTGTGTAGGTTTCTCTCCAACTGCTTCATCCTGAATGCAGTGACAAAACTGAGATGTCTTCTGTCCAAAAGGAGGCACTGGAAGAGCTCTGATACATGTTGAATGTTTAATATTTGTATAACCACGAGGAACATTTCTGGTCTTGCTGATAGTCTGTGGCTGCAAAGACAGTTCCAGCTGCCACTGAGACTGGTAAAGTCTTTCCAAACACTCAGGCAGGTTTTGGAGCAGGTCCATGACAAATAGCACATCTGAGGTTTGTAGGCAGAGATTGCCTCTAATTAAAAACCTAATTCTATAAAGAAAAGCAGCTTTCAAATAAAGGGTGTCTCTGAGTCTTCTGCAAGACTGAACTCTAAATAATATTTATCCGTTGGATCAGCTTTTAATTTCATTCCTCATTGACATTATTCTCTGACACTTTTTCTCTGTTTCTGAAGAAATAGGTTCTGGAATCTGGAATGAGACTGATACCTAACTGGCTCTGATACCTAACTATGATAGCTGCAAATCAGGACACTTTTGCTTCCTGCTGTGCTGTGATTTTTTTCTATTCAGTTATCCCTAGGAAGACTCCCAGCTCTTATATGGGAATAATCAGTCAAAAAGATGGTGGAAATGAGCACAGAGCCTTTTGCTAATTCTGGCACTTGTCTGTGCACTGCAAGAGTCTGCATGTGTGAATGACTGAGTCTGCAGACTCTTCACCTGCAGCTGCCCACCCAAAACTGCCATTTTGTGCAGAAAATGTAAACACCACTGAGCACAGAAGGGATTCCACTATATGTGGATGCTCTCCCCAGGCTAAAACACACCCCACTGCCAGGAGAGAGGAAAGGCAATAGAGAGGATCATCCTTTCAAGCCAGCACTTCACCCATGAAATAGAAAAAAACTCCATTTACCTGCAGTGGATCTCAGGGTATCCACCACCCTCTGCCCCAAGAGAAAAACCACTTTTTTATATTGCCCCTGCCTATTTACAACTTTCTTTTGCAAACTCCTGAGACAACTCATCAGCACAGGGAAGCCCTGAATGCAGCACTTTCATTCTGCAGAGGGCACCTGAGGGACATTTTCAGTGTCATGGAACAGATCAGTCCTTGCACTACTGTTTGTCTTTGGCACCAGAGCTGTGGTCAGGAGCACTGGGAAGATGTGTGACCCACAGCCAGCCCTCCCTGGCTGCTCAATGCTCTGCCTCTCCAGAGCCACTATAATAGATCCTCTCTGGACTGTGGCTTCAGCTGCCTTCAGGGCCCCAAACTCCTGGCAGACACACAAAAAAAAAAATCCAACTACTCTGCTGTTCAAAATATGCAATATGAAAAAGGACAGCTTGGCAGTGCTCTAGTTTTATGCAAATTATATTTGTGCACTGTGACACAGTTTATCTTTGAAGTCATAAGCTAAAATGTCTCCATACTCACATAAAACAAAATAAATCATGACAAATCCATCATTTCCACTAAAAGCAGAGGCTAAATTACATGCAGCAGATAAAGATGGTTTAGGACATCTGCTGTTTCAATCCATGGGTCAGTCATCAATTCTTTTTATAATAAATAACAAACTGGACATATATGTCACTGAAACTAAGACCCATCTAACAATCATGGTGAGGAACATGGGAACCAGCTGATCTTTAAGGTCTCTTCCAACCCAAAATATTCTGTGGTTCCATGATACATTGGAAAACATAAGCAACCAAGTCCTGAACTCAGCACTTGAAACCAAAGTTTTGAGGTCTGAGTTTACCTATTTGACATCCAGTGGATGTGAACACAAGGAAACCACAACAGGACAGGGCAGACAAATCCCACAGCAACAGGACAGTTAAAGTTGTTTGTGCTGCAGTAAAATCTGGAGGCTCCTGGCAAGGCTGACACCTTGTGACAGGGATGAATCAAGACCTTGTGCCCTAAAGCCAGCACAGAGTCAAAGAGCTGTGCTGTGGTCAATGGAAGCAAGGTCCATGGAGCTTTGTCAGCAGCCCTGAATCACAGTCCCAGCTATCCAGGACCACTAATCCTACAACTTTCTCTGCCCATTACTGTTCAGATGGGGAACACAATATTAACAGCATTTTGTTTTATAGTAGAGATGGGAAGGTAGTTCTCATGTAAAAGGATGGTAGCTGTAGGTAAGGGGGGAAAAGTGGGATAGACAGAAGACTCCTTTAAAGCTTGTTTTTCAAAGTTTTCCTTGGAGATACTAAAGCAAGAACACAAATCTGTCCTGCTCAGCTATCTTCTGTGAAGAACACTACTAATTCCATTTAATCTGCCTGACTCTGAGGCCTGTCATGAGAAGATGGATCCTGATGCCAGCACTAGATGTTTACGAGAGCAGAAATTTGTATAACCCCTCATGGTCCTATTAGAAGAACCCTTCACTAAATAATATGCAGAAACTCTCTCACTAATCTACTCAGTGGTTCCAAAGTGCAAAACCCAAGTTAGCTGCTTCAAATCCCAACACTTGGATTAGCAGCAATGGTGACATCTCAGCAAGAGCAAGAGCATGGCACCAAGAATGCACTACTGTTTAATGAATTAACAAGACTGAATTAGCAGGCAGACATTAAAAAATAACTCACAAATACTGAAGTTTTAGTTAATATATCCTTGAACCCTTCCAGGAATGGGGCAGCCACAACCTCTCTGGGCCACCTGTGCCAGTGTCTCACCATCCTCGCAGTAAAGAATTCCTTCCTAATGTCTAATCTAAACCCACTCACTTTCAGTTTAAAGGCATTCCCCCTGGTTCTGTCACTTTTCTTTCACCTTTTAAAGTGAATTTTTTTTAGAAGACTTCTCCCCCATTACTTGAAAGATACACGTGGGTGAAAGATAAACTGTGATCCAAGGAAATCTTACTCTAAACTAGATTTAAATATACAATTAAGTAGACTCTCAAGTTACTTCATCTTCACACTTCTACTGAAGATAAGCCAAATTCTCTTAAGCAGTGTAAAGATTTGAGTGCTGCTTATTTTCCAAATTACAGGACAACAAACTTGCCTCCCTAATGAGCCAGGCTTTGATCTCCAGGAAAATGAAGCATTAGGAATAATACCACATGTAAGATTGCATTGTATTTAACTCCAGATGAGAGCAGACCCAGTGGAAGGCAGTGCACAATAAACTCTGTTATACACTGCTGGAGCTGCCCCAGTCAGGCCTTTCAAGGGGGAATTCACCGAGAGAAGAATGAAGTACACAAACAGTTCAGAGGGGCAGGGTTACCCCAGGTGACTGTGAAAGGAGGGTCTACGAGAAGCTTGCAGGAGCCCAGGGAGATGTGAGCCAGGAGATGTACCTGTGATGAAGGCATAGGCTGCCAGGATGTTGCTGAGCAGGGCCATCTCTGTGCCGACCCCCACGGGCTCCATGCTGCTGCTGCTGCTGCTGCTGCTGAGCGCCGGCGCTTCTGTCTCATCCACAGGGAGCAGCACGGGGATGTTGTCCACAGGGTAGAAAGTGGCTGACCTCCCTTTCTTCTTCTCTGCTTTGACACAGAAAGGGAATGAGGAATGAGAATGGAGGACGTGACCCAGCCCTACCCTGCCTTACTCCCTCCAGGTCAGCATCTGTGTTCAGCTGCTTGACAGGCAGCCACCCAAAGTTGCCCCTTTTTTGGCGGGTAGCTAATCTTTTCAAGCAGCTTCAGCTGAGCACATATCCCATCTGCATCCAGGCATCATCAACTCTCCCCCATCTCCTGCTCTTTCGTGTCACCACTTAGACACACCCACCTATGCTACAGCAAATATATAATCAGGTTTCTTCTCTCTTATGTAAATCAAAGGAGCCTTTATCAACAGTGGGTTCAGCTAGGCTTGTAAGGAGGGTTGGAAAACACAGGCAGAGCCCACAACCTTCTACTGATGTGGTGCTGTAGTGATCCATCCACACCTGGCAAACAGACGTGCTTTCTCTCCAGCCTTTGTGGGGAAGGGCGGACCTGAGTTTATGACTTCCTTCAGAAGCCTGCTCATATTGTGTTTCACCCAGACACCATTTCCCCTCTGGAGAGGTGAGTGAACATGGGTTAATGATTTGATTTTATTTGTTGAAGACTGGAGCTAAGGAGGCAGTTCATTCCAGGAGGCTCAAAGAGACCCTTTCAGGCCTTATCAGCTCTCTGATGAGGGCTCCCCACACCTTGATCTGCAGGCAGACACCCCCACTACTCACAAAACAGTAATTGTTTTCAACATAGGAAAAGGTCAGTGCACAGCATCCAGCTCTACCATCCATGAGAGTTTTTAACTCTAGCTATTAGAGATTTTCAGTCTCCCTTCTCTGGGTGTCTACTTCTGGCCAAAAGCAAGCATCACTCTGTAAAATCACAGACTTGCACTTGGCTTCCACTTATCTGCAGGTATTAAATTCAGGACATTGCCAGCTCCATCTCCAGTGGTGCCATCAATGCCATGCAAGCAGAGGCATTCTGTCAGGAGTTGTGATGTGAGATGGTCTTTGTTCCTTGGCTGCTTGATCCATTGCCTTTCCCAGCAGCACGAGACATCACGTTCAGGTTCCTGCTGTGGTTGCCAGGAAGCAGCTCAGCCCAAGGAAGCCATAACAGAAAGTGAGAGGTGTTCAAAGAGAACAGGTAATACTGGATGGAGAGGAACTGAGGGCAGGAATGTGTGTGCAGTGATGCCAACTCCCAATCTGCCTCGAGCAGAACCAGCAGGGATGGATGTCCAGGTGTCACTGTGAGGGATCAGCCCCAAGGAATGTGGGCACAGCTGTACCTCTGGCACTGAATAGCTGCATGGCCTTGGGAAAGCCACATGTTCAAAGTTACCACGGTGTTAATGACTGAACTTCAAGCAAAGTGTTTAAACATGAGTGCTTGGGTATCATATCCCAAAGTGTAAAATATCCCAAGAACCTCTTGCTTTAGGAGAATAGAGGTTACTGCAGATCCCTTGTAAAAAAGGGACACAGAAGGTCCAAGGGCAGATTCAGCAGGAAATCAATAGCAACATTTCACTTTTTCTTTTTTAATTCAGATTTTTCTTTTATAAATTCAGATTAACATGCCCTCTAATACCTCCGTCATCCTCCCTGTCTGGTAAATCTGCCTGTACAAGTGTTCAAATTTTTCCCTACCACTGTTCTAGGAAATCCACAGAAGCAGGGTAAATATTTAACTTCTAAAAACTGAACCTAAAACTTGAATATTTCAGAGCATCTCAAGTAGCACCATGCATCTAAACTAAGGCAAGAGAATCCTGCTATTAGTTGTTGGATAGCAAAGGGTCATTCAGCTCTCCCCACAGCAGACACTTAAAGCTCAATATTTGCTGTTATACAGACATCTAAGACACTCCAGGGTCAGCAGGACATCCATGCAGAGATGGCAGGTATGAGAAGGGATGCAGGGGAAATGCTCACCCTTCTAGGAGCCAGGTGAACACCCCAGATCATCACAAATGACAGATTTATATGGGGGTAACTGAATCCTGCCTGAGATGTCTCCTGACTAAGGTCTGGCTCTGAAATAGTTAATGAAAAATCCCTTCACAACTGAGGAAAATGAAGGGCACCACCAGGATATAATATACATATTTCCTATGTCAGAAGGACACCACCTCTGTTGGGTGTGGAGCAGCCCTTGTAAACCAAGTGCAACAACAGTTCACATGTTCACAACTTCAGGAGACACAGTAAGGGACAACTCCTCTCAAGATGTGAGATGTAAGAAGAATCCCCTTTTTTTTTTCTTTTTTGTTTCCCCACTTCTGACTTGTCAATGAACAGATGCAATCAAACATGTTTTTAAATGAATACTGGCCTGCATACACTAAACTCCAGCAAGGAGCACCACAAAACCACAGAACTGGTTTTATCATTGGCAGGATTGTACAAGCACAGACACAGATGACAGAAAATCACTGGACTTGTGCAGGAGGGAACAAAACAAACACACAGTTTCACAAGGGCCATGTGTTGCTACACTGCGTGGTTCCCTGGTCTGCCATTCCTTTCAGGGTCATACTGAAAGATACTCCCTTTCCTCCTTGCTAGCTTTGAAGATTTGTCAATGCCTAACCAGCTCACTACTAGTAGTTTTCTCCTCATCACCCTTTCTTAGCTGCTGCCAGTCACTTGAACAGGTTCTCTGTGAGTTTACACCAAAGCTGAACAAAATTCTTTCAGCCAGCAGTAAGTTTGTCCAACATCACAGTATAAGCAGAGGAAAGGTTATTCATGATACCCAGCTGACGTTAGCAAATAGTTTTAATAAAATAAATAAAACAGGAAGGGAGATTACAGAAATTTCCAAGTATTTTGTTATTTTTGAAACATTCTTCTAGGTTTTAATTTCAAAATGACATCTTTGTTTAAAAAGTGGTGCATATTTTGAAAGTGAATGAATAAACTATGTGAAAACTAAACAAAAGGTATCATTGGTAGAAGTAAAATGTTTAGATTAGTGGAAATAAGTTCAGGATCTTTTTCCTTGCTTAAAAGAATCTCCAGGATCACAATATTTATTGCTAACTTAAAACTCGTTTCCTTGACAGTTTTTCAGTAAGGCCTCCAAAGTGACAAATCTGTTACTGCCAGTCCTTATTTATTTGTGAATTGTCTATCCAAGCTGTGGATTAACTTTGCCAGGAGTGTAGACAGAGACAAGCTCTGCCCATACCCACCCTCGAGCTGAATCTCTGGGAGCACAGACTGGGATTTTCAGTAGTATCATAAAACATCTCCTGCGTATTGGGAAACAACATAAAACCACCAAGGAATCCAACACGTGCTCACCTGTGCTTTTCCTTTATTCATAGACCACCCCTTCCTCCTACTCACCTATCCCTAGAGATAGCTAAGATCTGACTTCATTCATATCTCTTTACTTTGCATTTTATGAAAACAGCATCGTATTTCAAAGCTCATTTGAAACTTCTCTGTCCCATGAGGTCAATCTACTGTCTCTGCCCTGGGTTTTTTGTTTGTTTGTTTGTTTTTCTTTGCCACTAGACAATAAAGTATTGGAAAGTATTTCTGTGATGAGTTTGGACATGCATGGCCATGACTGCTATTCCGAGAAACCCAGTGTTTCTTGAGCAGTTTCACAGTTCACTTTAGCCCATTGCTGGTCACATCTTGAAGCTGCCACAGCCCTTTATCACTGTGATGTGGATGGGATACAGAAATCCAGAGAAGGGGAGGTGGAAAGGAACAGTTACCACAACACCTTTAGGTTTGGGCCAGCATCACAATGGCACAGTTACCTGGGAGAGCTCGCTCTATGTTGGAAGGAGAGACATCCGAAAGGAACACGCCGTCCCCTATGACATTGGGGTCAAACACTCTTGGCTGCAGAGGAAAATGTGGCTTCTGATACCCCTGTTGATTGGTTGGTCTTGCCTGAGTTTCATGCAGAAGCTTCTTGGGAACTGAAAGAGAGGAGCAAGAAGAGCACAGTTGTTAGTGAGTTATTTCAGCTGGTCAGAATGAGAACTGTCACGTCATGCTACAGGCTCAGCTGATAGTTAATTATACCATGTGCAGCTCGAACAGGCACTCATTTTCCACTATGATGGATGCTCTCCAAATGCCAGCACAGAGACATCCAGTGAGAGAACGCTGGAAACCATAAAGTGATTAAGATACTGTTTATTACAATTAAGCCTTGAGACTAGGCTAAGGATCAGATTCAGCTGTTCTATTTAGACACTCCTCTCAGAAACTGAAATAGAGCTGAGTAAGCCAGGCTTTGGCCTCAGCTCTAGGCTTCAGAGCACTCCAGTTAGAGCTCTCTGTTCCTACCATGACAGCAGGCTGGACAGGATGCCCTATAGCAATGGGGGCTATAGCTGTGCCTGAAATCCTGCCTCTCTCCAGCCATCAAGCTGCTGGCTCAAGGCTGAACATCAGAAGCTTCTGTCCACTCCAGATTCACAAAACCAGACTCTAGACGATGCTGTTCACATGAAATCATAAAGCTTAAATAATCCACAAAAATAAATTCCTGCTGTAGGAAACCCTCCCCACACTGTGAGATCCAAAATACCGTTTCCTGTTGAGTTTTAGGCTGTAAGATGGGAAAGGCCCATTCTCCATTCCCACCCTCCTGAGGAACATGAAGACTCAGCTAATCCCTACTGCTCTCTGTTTTGTCAGCCACAGCATGAGCAATATGCAGGTGAAATGATGGGTTAATATGTGACAGGTTTTTTGGATATCGCTGGTCCCTTCTTTGGATCAAAGCATGCCCTAATAAAAGGAGTGTCTTTTCCTCCTTACAAGGTCAGTTCTTCAGCTGTACAACCAGGTAAAGAAATCAAAGCTGGTGTAACTACCTCAGTGTACACCCACTGAAGGTGAATCCGCACAGTAAATTCACTAATTTCCCCTGTAGGAACAAAGAATGGGGTCATCTATGGAGCTGAAGCAGTTCTCTCCCTCAGCCAGAGCCAACACCTGAGGCTATTTCAGAGCAAAGTGCTTCTCCATACAAAGAGAAGAAACATATATACAGGTCATTCTCTTCAGAAAGCAGAGGAATAGTGATGAAAGACAAAAATAAATTAAAATTTCCACAGGAGAAAGATTTATTTTTCCTGTCAGTGACTATACATTAATGCATAGCAGACAACCAAGACTTTAGTGTGCTTAAGACACAGACTGTTGAGCACTAGACACAAGTTCAGTAGACCCACATGAGCTTCAAGAGAAGATTTTTGGGATGCCCATTTTCCCTTTCTCCAAGTCTAACACCACCTTCCTCTCTCATTCCAAGCAGGCTGCCACCTCCCAGTGCCTCAGTTTCCCCAGGGCTCCACTTGGGATCATGCAATCTCTCATCTCCACCCTTCACAGGGGCGTGAAGAAGCACAATTAAAAATGCAAAGCACTTTGAGATGCTTGGCAGAAGCTTGAAAGAGGACTTGGAAAGAGGGCAACTCTGGATCAGAAAGGAAATTCCTGCCTGCCCCCTGCAGCTAATCAGCTGCCAGACTGAAACAGGAGATTTAATCACATCCATTAAATTTGCCTGCATCACCCACCACATTACTGGTGGGCGAAGTGATCCAACCATTTTGTTTACACTATGTTTGACTTACTGTCTTTGCTGGGGCAGAGAAAATTGTGACTAGATTTACAGACTGACCTCCTGTATTAGGCTGCCAGGACATCAGCACTGAAGTTTTTGCATTATTAGTAGAGTCATGTTAGGTCAGGAAACAGACAGAAAACCCCACAGCTTCTGAATATCAAAGAGCTGGCACAGAGGTTTCTATGAAACCTGAATTGGCAACAGTTGGAAGGCAGCAAAACAACACATCCCCTGGTAGGAACCAGACAGGAATGAGGGGGATACCTGTGCCAGGGAAATATCAGAAAGTCTAGAGAGGAGGTGGGTAGAACAGAGATTATTCTGCAAACCACAGCCAGGGAGAACTGCAGTTCTGGGTGCCCAATTTGAGGCACCCAAAAGGATGCAGAGGGCATAGGGCTCAGCACCCTCCAAAAATAAAGAGTCCTATTGCTGTATCTCACACTGAGGACCTGATAAACATTTAAAATACACAGGACATTTTCCTTTATACACTTTTCACCCAAACTGCATCCCAGTAACCTGTCAATAGGCGTCCAGTGAAGAAAATGAAGCAAAAGGCTTTCATGTTTCAGACTTGCTCTTCTTCATAAACATCTCCTTTACCTCTCAGCATTCATGACCATCACCAGGGCACAAGCCAGGCTGGGTGGACATGCATCTTTCTTAGAAAAAGGACACTACCCAACACTTTAACATTTGAGTGAAGTAAGGGAAAGAAACACCATTATTTCCTAAGCACTCCCAGAGAACTGAGATATGGCTTTTCTATCTTGGCATCTTTGCCACTGCCACTTGAATGCCACCCACGGGACCAGGGTAGGAGTCAGGTAAAGCAAAGCATTGCTACATCAGTCAGCAACTGGTCAAGAGCATCCCAAGGAAGAGTAGAGATGGAGAAATATTCAAGGAGAAGCATTGACAGAGTATTATTGTCCTAGCACCTTATGGAGTAGGGCTGTGCTGTTTTCTCTTTGGGATGGCCGAGGAAATAAGAACATTATCAAGCAGCCATTTGGTGCCTTAAAACAGAGGTGGCTTTGAGGACAAATTCCCAAAAGCAGGCATGTGCTTAATATCTGTGGTTAGCACACACTCTGGTACTTTCAAAAATTCTAAGAGTTGCTTTTCTTCACTTCAGCTTTCTTCACTTCACTAGATCACTTTAAAACTCTGGAAGCAACTTAATGCAGCCCAGGGGGTCTACAGCACACAACCGTGGACTTTTCCATTTCAAGGAATCATTTTTCTGTGTGGACTCCATAAACATCTTGAGTACATTTTGCCAGGAAAGGCCCATCTTTACAGAGAGTACACAGAGAGGGCATGCAGCAAGTCTGCTCTTTTTCTAGTTTATATGATGCTCAGCCGATACACAGCTTTCTTTTGATTTAGAAAGACTGTGAAATGGAAAGCCTTTCTCAACTGTAAAATACCTCACAATTTCCAGTTAGCTCCTGTGTGGCAGCCAACTCCACAAGGAAGATTAAACATCTGGTTCCTTTGAAATGCCCTCCTTAAATTCTCCAGAGAGAAGTGCATCTGACACAAAGCATGGCATGAGTTGAAGAAAAGTGTCAAGGAAAGTTATTTATTAT
Organism: Hylia prasina; assembly: GCA_013397195.1. Classification (NCBI taxonomy): domain Eukaryota; kingdom Metazoa; phylum Chordata; class Aves; order Passeriformes; family Sylviidae; genus Hylia; species Hylia prasina. Next base: position 501,437 of record VYXD01005452.1, read on the forward strand.
TAAAACCACCAGAAAAAAAGTACTGAGGATTTTAGCCTTATCTCAGTATTAAGCACAGAAATCCTGGCAGGGTAGGTTTGGCACTTGTCCATGCAATCAAGCAGAGAAATTAAAGCAACTCAGTCAGCAGAATGAGTGATGGATGTGGACAAGAGGGGAAGAAACAGCTTCAATCAAAGTGTTAATACACCTCAATGTTGGGGGCCCTGCATGTAAAAAATGCACATGAGAAATGAGCTGGGATCATCTGGAAGAGAGGAGATGAGTTGCTCTGGGGACTTCTAGGGACTTTGAGTCTCTCAGGGGGTAGCAGTCAGCACTGAGATGTGGGTATTTATCCAAATGATAAAATTCTACAGCAACTTGGGCTGCATCTGGGAAGCACAGGCAGAGGTGTAACTTTTCAGAAGGCAAGCCCTGCTCAGCCATTCACCCTGGGGCAGCCAAGACTTGGTCTGAGACAGGACTTGATCTGGAGACAAAGTGTCACCATCGCTGTGACACTCCATGAAGGTACCTGCAGAAGTTGGTTCTAGGTCATAAATCTGCAAGGGAGCTTTTGGATCAGCAGGTTCATTCCTCTGCCATTACAGGCTTTCAAGTCTTTACATAATCCCTCTGTGTCTGCTTTAAAAGCAATCCCAGCTCCCACTGTTCATCTGTCTGAATCAACATCATGCTAGCAATAATTTATACCAGTTCCTAACCCAAGAGCTGCATTAGCCATTTGCAATGAATAATGGCACCAACCACACAACAAAACCTCTCCTGCACTGCCTGGCACTGCAGAAAAAGGGGTGAAGGAAAATCAAAGCCAGAGTGTGCTCTCCTGGGCAGGGCAGATCCATCAGAGTTGGTAGGAGCAGCCAGCAGGACAGTGTGAAAAGGCACATGCTGGTGCTGCTGACAGTATCCTTATTTGTACTTGGTGGAGGCGCCTTCTGCTGGAATTTTCACACAAGCAGTTTCTTGTGTGGCCAGAGAACCGGGGGCTTGTGAAAAGAAAAAGTTACTGTGTCTACAAGCAGCAACATTCTGAATTGCAGTGCTAAGAGATGGAAAAGGCCAGTCAATAACTCGCCTCTGTTCATTAAGGGCAGAGAATCTCAGACTGGTTTGGGTTGGGAGGGACCTTAAAGACTTACCTTGTTCCAACTCCCTGCCATGGGCAGGGACACCTTCCACCAGACCAGGTTGCTCCAAGCCTCATCCTTGGACACTTCCAGCGATGAAGTATTGCTGGGCAACCTGTGCCAAGGCCTCACCAGCCTCACAGTCAAGAAATGCTTCCTAATACCCAATCTAAACCTACTCTTTTTCAGTTTAAAGCCATTCCTGCATGTCCTGTCATTATATGTCCATGTTCCTCCTCAGGTTTCTTGTAGGGCCTCTTCAGGTATGAAAAGACCATAATGAGATAATTTGCTGTGTTTCCTATGTTGATCTATGTAGTTTTAAACACTCCAGTCCTGGGGGTTCAACCAATTGCCACAATATATTATTTTCAGAGAAATACTGCTCTTTCTGTGTAATTATTTTCCAGCGTGCTGAGTGTTTCAATTTAAGCACATATAATATTCCCCTAATCAAAACATTTGATGCTATAACCCCCATATTTTATGGATGGGGAATTGGCACAGGGACGGAGTTTTGAAAGTGTTTAAGTATCAAAATGATTTGTCCAATTTCACAGAGGGACCCTGTGCCAAAGAAAGGAAACAAGTTCAGGCTTGCACTCAAACCATTCCCTCTTTTTGCTAATTTGATCATTTGGTGTTTTCTGATGCTTGCTCTGTCCTAAACATGCTTAAAGACTTCCACTCCCAGGAAGGAATCATCCCCTGACCTCCATCTTCACTGGATATACACATCAGTCAACTGAAGGGGATCAATGAAAGCTCAGTGTAAAAAAACACCCAGAAAAGAGCCTTGCCATCCATTCTCCAGTCCTCTGCTCCTGTGCACTTCAAGCCCATAAAGTTTGCTCCCAAAGCTCAGCATGATTAAAGCAGATCTGCAGGATCTTCAGCAAACCCTCCTTGAAGCAGAGTGCAATTGAACAAAAACGTGACTCCCTCACCAAGGAAAATTACATCCAAGTCTTTTATCTGAGCAGGTTGGGACTAGGAACTGTAGATGTTCAACATATTTTTAAAATAATAATAATAAAAAAATCCTCCTGTGAGTAAACACTCAATATAAACTACTGCATGTTTTTAGAGGTCTGAAGGATTCTTGTTTGGGACTTGAAAATGCACAGCATTCAGCCTGAAATAGGATCATTCATGATTCCAAGTTGTTACAAGAAAGCAATTCCGTAGTACACATGTATATGGATCTCTCAAACTGCAGAACTAAAAGTGGCATTTGTGCAGTAAGACCTAAATTCACTAAGCAGTCAGTCAACAATACCTATTAAAATAATGGATTTTTGCTGTGCCAGACCACAAAATATCACAGTACAGTCAGAGAGCAAGAAGGAAAAACCCCATACAAAATAAGACTCTGCACCTGGTGACAACAGTAACACCACTGTGTAGCTCAAAAAACGGGGGTGGAAGATGATGATTACCTTAACAAAAGTAAGTTGCGGCACACCCTACCTCCTTGGCCTTATCCCAAGGGTCTCAGACATGGCCAAGGAACAAGTTGAAACCTTTTCCAGCAATCCATGCGCCATCTAGCTCACATAGAAAGAGGTTTTGCCTCTTCTCTTGATCACGTGTGTGGTGTCAGACCTCCAAAGCCTACCTTCAATTCCTGCCCTGCCACCAGACATTCTGACAGGGGAATTTTTGGTCAGATTGGAGTATAATCACCTGATAGGAGATCATCAGATCCTGCAGCTCTCAAGGGTGTAAGTGCTCTCAAGTGCACTCAGCCTTTTCCAAGGCTCATGGAGACATCAAATGTTTCCATTAGCCTTGGAAAAGGCTGAATGCACTTGACATCAGCTCTGTACCTTGGCTGCAAAGGCATGTCATACCATCATATATCTTATTTAGACTGAAGGTATAATACCATTGAAACACAAAGTATAACTTGTCTCAGGAGACAACAGGAGACATGAAGGGACTTTCTTCAGACCATAAGTCTGAGAGTTGGGATTTGACCAACAAACTGCCTTGAAAAACCTTCACTCTCACAAAAAAAACACCAAACACCAGATCAGAGATTTAATAAATACAAGTGGTCCAGACCTCAGCTTCCATCTCCTTCAGTTATTTTTAAAAAATCATTTTTTCACCCAGCATGGATATAGGCTGCAATCCTGAAGCCGAATGCAAGGCCCAAGGGCAAGAGGGAGTTCCTCAGCCTGCTGCAGGCGTGTTCTCCATGCATGGTGTTCCAAACCACCAATAACAAGGAAGTGACTCATGCCAATTACAGTCAGGCCAGTTCCAAGCACCATGCAGAAAGCAAGTGAGACTGTCTGGGAAAAGAGCCCTGTCACAATCAAAGCCACCTACACCTCCCCAGGCCCACAGCCTGCACCAGGGCCCTCCCTCCAGACTCTGCCCAAAGCAGGAATCTGTTCTGCTGGAGATTTGGGGGTGGTGGGAAGGGGTACAAGCTGGGATGTCTGACACAACCCATAAAAGCTTTCAGATCACTCTGCCAAGACTCCTCCTGAGACAGCCCAGATGCTTTGCCTTTTACTGTATCTCCTGGCAGCTGCTGACTACAGAAGTGTTGTGCAATAAGAATATAAATATAATACAGACAGTCCTTTCTCTTGTTTGGCCTCTACAGAAAACGACATGCTTGTCCTTTCCTCATGCAGCTGCAATCACAGAAGCTATTTCAGAAGTGGAAGCAATTCCATCCTGAAACAAAGCCCATGGAACACAAATTAGCTCAGTCTCACCGTTCCTCCCAGTGAATTCTCTCACAGGTAAAAAGCCCAGTGATGTGAGAGGCTTTGGGAGATGAAGGAGATTTAGGAAATGCTGCACCTCCAACTGAGACTCCAGGGGAAGAGACAAACAGGAGCACCATTCCCTCCCAGGCTCTCCTCCTCCTGCACAAGGCAATAGAACACTTTTCCCTGACTCCTCTGATTTCTGCCTATCCAGAAATGCAATAACCTTACTAGAAGATCCAATTCATCTAATCTGGGAACTCAACCCATGCCTGCCCTTAGGTACCTAAGGGAGAAGTCCTCCTTAAATAAGCTATGTTCCTAAGCTGCCTGTATCATCAACAGTGAAAGGTAGGTGCCTTTGAAAGCCTCCAGGGAAGATTCTGTCTACTTAAATTTAGGAGCCTAATTAGGGAGAGTTAATGAATCCTAACGTTACCTTTGGATTTACTCTCCTGAGTGTATCTGAGTTGAAATCTTACGAACTGCCTCACATCTTTTACTCAGATATTTTTCTGCTATCTTGAACTTTCCAAATCTGAATTTGAAGCTATAAACACCTTAATTTTTATCCAGTGAAGCATGTGCTCGATCTGTCCACAGGCAGTTTTCCTACTGCTTTCATAGCCATGAAAGTCAGTTGTTCTTCTTTCATCATCTGAAATGTAATAACAGAATATGAAGCATCTATTGCCAGCAACTCATAAATCCCCTGCTTGATGTGGCTTTTGGTCTCCAAAGGGCACAGGGGAAAGCATCGCATGCACCAGTCTGCTCCCTACGTGTTCCATTTGGAAAGAAAAATGGATCAAATGGAAGAAAGCCTTGCAAGAGATACGTGCAGATACAAAGGTTTACTTTCATCTGGTAAATTTCTGCCTGCTCCCAAAATCAGGAGAGTTCTGCATTTTCACAAGATAAGGCATCTTGAGGAGGATGAGACTCAAGCTGATTCTTGTCCAAATTCCAGCATGCTCAGTTACATCCTGCCATGGGACCTTTGCCACCCGTAGCTGTAGGACCTTGCTGGTAGCATGGCTGCATCTCATCTCCACCAGGCCCAGAGGAATCAGATTAACAAGGAAGTCAGGCTCATTCTGACAGTCTTCCCTATTTTCCCGTCTTTGGGCTGCATTTGTCACATACTTTCAGTGGTACTTTGCAAAACAGCAAGCTGTTGGTTTCTTCAGAGAGACTTATTACAAAGTGGAATTTTATGCAATGCTCTGAATATATCCACTCGACTTTGGATCAAAGTAGAGTTACACTAATTTGCAGACTTTGACACAACTCCTATTTCTTCTCATCATCTTCACTCATTTTAGTCAAACATTTAACACTGAAAGACTTCAGCTCAGTTGGTCAAAGCCTGGTGCTAAAAGTGCCAAGGTTGTGCCATTCACTTAAGAGCTGGACTTGGTGATCCTTGTGGGTCCCTTCCAACCCAGAGTACTGTGATTACTCTTATAATACAGAACTGTTTTGACATTTAGCCTACAGGGCTTGGCAGAAATTATTTTGTGCCACTTATCTATTTTTCAGGAAAGGCTGTGGCACAGTATGGCTCCCAGGAGGACACTGACCAAGCAGTGAGTATTGTGTGTTCAAGTGTGGCTGATCCAGAGTCAGGGCATTGCTCATGCGAGGAATTGGTCACCAGCAAGGGAGAGTCTCTGTGCTCAGGGTGCCAGCACATACCCAAGTGGTTCCAGCCCTGAAAGTTACCAGGAATCAGCTGAGTCACAGCAACCAATTCTGTAAAACCTGAGCCAAAAGACACTCCCTTAAACTTCAGTGAAATGTGTACACAAACACTGTAAGGGAAAGTGGCCCTTGGAGATATTCATGACTGTGTACCCAAAAGCAGTGTTTAGGTGAGCATTATCTATCATTTAAATGAGAGCTAGGGCAAGGATATCCAAGATACAGTAAGGAGAAAGGGTTGGAGTAAATGGCCAGAGGTCCTGAATCCTCTAGAGCTGATGGGAAGCCATGCCAGCCTCCACCTAGCACAGGACAGGAATGGCAGGGAAGCAGAAGCCCAGGCAGGTACCTGGGAAAGGGAGGTATCAGGGAAAATAACATCCACAGCTACATTGCACTGCCCAAATATTTTAATAAAGAGTAAAAAGCCTCATGCTTCAGCGTCTGAGCCAACAACTAGCCTGATATGACCCAATCATTATATTCCAAGAGTTAGGAATATGTCACCCAGAATTTTCTTAGCCTTCTGATGTTTCATATTGGAGTCAGAGTTTCTCACTTTCCCATGCCTTTTAACGTAAACAAAGAATTGTTTTTTGTAAATATGGCCAGTGTTTGCATTCCTTCAAATAAGAGGAGAATGTGATTGATAGTCTAATTGACCAATGTAGTTGAGAGGTGGGAATTTCACCTTCCAATCCATTGTCACCTTGATAAAAGTATATATTTAGAAATTAATAAACAAAGCTCTCTTTTTCAGCTCAGCGCTGCATCTCAAAAGATTCCAAGTCTCTGTGTGATCATTTCGTGTCCGACTGCATCAGGAATATAATTTCTCCTCCAAGACTACTGAGCAAGACAGATATTTAGGGGATTTTCTTTGCCTGTCTCTGAAGCAATGTTACCCACCCTGTAGTCCACTGACCACTGATGACCTCTGAGACACCAGAAGAGCAATCCAGAAAAAAACCCAATTCAAAGAGAAACCACAACCAACATATCTCTGGATGTTCCCCCATGTTTTGTCTCAGTGTCTGCTGGCAGGCACAGCTTGGGGATTCTTCCCATCTGCTCTCCTTGCCTAATTAAAGTGTTTGTAATTGTGGCAGCAAAACTATGCTCTGTACAAAAATATTTTCTTTTTATCCAAGTGCTACTCATGCAAAAGCGTGTGCTAGTTCTTTATCAGTTCATCAGCTTTTCCTCTCTGCAATCAAACAGCAGAGAACTAGGCAAGGAGCTAGAAGTTTTTCCCAAAACTATAGCGTCTTGATAGCAGGAGATGAGGAATGTCATCAGAAAACAGCTGGTAACCTCTGCCATTAAAGGCAGTGACTTTTTCTAGTCACATGTTTGACTTAGTGTGGCAATTCCCAGGGTCTCATGAGATGCCCAAACTGGAAACCCTGCACAGGAAGAGGTTACCTCAATTGCATTGGAATAAAGATTAGGAGTGAACAAAACTGTGTAAGGCAGCTACAGTGCTAAATGTCCTTCAGTTATACCCAGGTGAATGCAGATCAGTATTTACTGAACAAAAACACAGTTTAGTTTGAGACCCAAAACTCAGTGTGGGGACCACTGGCTCCTCAGTGATTTAGCACTTGGCTTACAGAAGCCAGGCTACACTAACAAACCTGAAATCCAAGGATCTGTGAACAAAGTGGCAAAACTGTTTTCAATATAAATCCTTCCATTCACATGGTCATAACCTGTGAGACATCCTCCTTTGGGGATGAGATTTCCTGAGCACACTGGAAAGTTTGAGGAAAAACCCTATAGATGTTTTTTAATTATGAGCCTTAAGCCTCCCCTGTTTTTTCAAAGAAGTACATTTACAGGCAGAACCTCTCTAACACACAGCATCAGCTTTAAATAATCTGGCTTGGAGGCTGTGAAAAGTTCTTTGCATGGTTTATGTATTTTATTTTATTTATTTTTCTGGTAGAAAAACACGTAGCGTGCATCATCTTGCTTCCATGCATACCCCGAGGGAGCAGTCAGGACTGCAAGCCCAAATCTTGCTACAATTGCTACCGTGAGTAACTGCCAGTTTTGTGAAACAGCAAATTACAGTCACTTTCCTGACGCCACATAAAAGCAGACACACACCATGGAAAACAATGCCAGGGTTTTGTTACAGCCCAGTGAGGATGTTCCTGAGCACCTACCCCACGCTCTTATGCAACTTGCCCTGCAGCTACAGTCTGGGAGCACTGGGAACAAACTGTGGGAATACTCAGTGCTGGATTCTTGTGGCAGCTTTCCAGTACTTAATAGTGATTTTTTTTTTTTTTAAGCGAACACAAGGATTTTTAAAGCTAAGTGTTTGTTTCTATTAGGCTTCATGAAATGTTCAGCAGAGACATTTCATGCTCAGCAGTCTGTTCTTTTCCACTCTCCACACATGTTATTAAGATTCATTTATAGGAATATCTCAAATGATACACTTGATTCACCAGGTTGCCACCCCAGCCAAGCCCCAGGAGATCATTCTGGGAAGGTCATCAATGCCTTTCTTCTGGTGGCCTTTGCTAAGCACAGCCCAGTTTCTGCCTGTTTGGGTAGCAAGGCTGACCCGCTGGCATTGCTCCCCTTTCAAAATTGCTGAATTTAATCAGTTAAAATGTGTAAATGGAGACACATCTTATCCTGCCATGTGTTTCAAAGTGTTTCTTATCACATATTCCAAAGGAAATGCAGGTTGCTAACTCACAGCCAAGGAACTTCATACTGTAGGACCTCTATTTTTAGACTTCCTTTTTGGGACTCTTAGAAAAAACACGAAGACATTAGCACATACCTTTGCAGTTAGCAATTTGAACCCAGAGCAGAGCCTTCATCTGGCATGCACTCAGTTTAAGGTGCCACTTCTTTCAAGTGGAATATAATGCTCTGTACTGCAACATTTGTTCCCTCCACTGGATATCTTGAGCCCACCAAGCCTGATATCTTATCATCAGATAAAAGGATTAATCCAGCGCAAAGAGGCTGTGAACACCTTTTGAACAAGTAGACCTTTAACAAACAAATTTCTTGGATGGGAGGATAGACATGGATGGTTTATGAGACCCTGTAAAAAGCAGAGAAACTCATAAATACAGTCCTTCAAAGTACTTCTGTCCCATGCTGGGATGACCCCACCTCATACCAAGGGAGCCACTGCCCATCTCTGTAAAGACACATGCTGCAGGATTTGCTCAGCTCACAAATTGGAGCTGCCAAAGGAAAATTAATCCCTTTCAATGCAGCTGCACAGGATAAAATCTACCTCACAACCTGTCTGGGTTACAGTGACAAGATGTTATTAATTGCAATTCCAGTAACCATCCACGTTACCTAAAATCTGAAGTAATCCACCTTAATTGCCTTAACTCTAATAACTGCTTGGGATCATAACAGCTAGAGGAGAAAAATAGTTGTTAACTTGTTGACTGCCAGATGCAGACTGCTGATAGGAGATATATCAAATACTGAAGTATTAAAACTGACCTCAGCTTGGCAGGAGAAGGCTGTGATTCATGCCCATAACTCCTGGGTACAGGGAGAATACAACAAATAATTGAACGAAGATCAAAGCATTGGCTGTTTCAGTGGAATAGGACAGGAGATTAATCTCATTTACACTCAGGTAAACCTCTTTTCCTAGGTTTCTCCCAGTTCAGCAAGAACTGCAGCAAGTCCACTGTACAAATCTGTTACATCACTGCCTTGTTTAGATCTCTACCATTCCATTAAATCAATGTTACAGTGAAGGGTGAGATCAGAATCACTATTCTGTCTAGTTTGAGTTTTCCACTTTTGAGTTGTTTCAGACTTCTCTCTGTAAAAAATAAAGAACCTATCTTAAAAAATCTATATTTTAAAAAAATCTTGCATCAAAGCTATTTTTTTCACCTTTGAGCAAATAACTCACTTCCAATTATGTTCCAGGCAATGGGAAGTCTAAGACAAATAGAGGTCAAAGTGAGGCTCATTGTGAAAGAGGCATACTAATTGCAAACACTGTATGGAGAAGAAATGGCATCTTTGTTCTTGTACAGCAGCTGGTGCAAGGAACTGCCTGACCAGTTTCCCAACAGCAACACAAGCTCTGAAGGCACCCAAGTACCAGTTTGCAGCCAAGTTTCACAGAGCTGGAAATCAAAACCATCTTCAGGCTGGTCTCCCTACAACAGGCTGATAAAAGGAGTGAAATGGCTGGGACATTATTCAAACTCAGGTATCTAATGGGACATATGAGCAGTAGCTCTGATCTCTCACTTCTTTCCCAGGCTCTTCCAAGGGGAGTCACAGCAGTCTGCACAGCAGGGTCTTGCACCAAGCCTCCTGCAGCTCGTACCACCCTGTAAATCTGCTCTAACAGGACTGAAAGGACAGAGGTGAGACAAATGGTCAGATGACTCTTCAAATAACCATAAAATGGTTTGTGTTAGAAGGGACCTTTAAAGGTCATCTAATGCAAACCCCTGCAGTGAGCAGGGGCACGTACCTGTCCTCAAAGACCCAGCCTGCCTGTTTCCCTGCAAGCCAAGCAGGCAGTGAAGTGCTTGGTGCTGCTCGCTATACATGAAGACAATGTCCACCCTCAGATTTTGTATTTCCCCAGATTGTCTTTAGAGGCAGAAAATATTCTTCCTCAGTGGCGTCTTGATGTCATCTGAAGATGTGTTTTGTTAGCTTTGCCTGAAAGGTCAGAGACTAGATACCCAATATCTACAACTCTCTGCAGTTAACAAGCACCTGGCTGAGGAGGAAGAGGGATGCTGTGACCTGAAAAGGAGCCCACACATAGGAGTGATGACCCTACCTGCATCAGCAGACCCTGACCTTCACAAAAAGGGTGACTGAAATCATCCCACACTCACAGAAGCATCAAGATTGGAAGAGACTTTTGAGATCAATTAGTCAAACCATCAACCCAGCTCCACCATAATCACTCCTAAAACATATCTACATCCAGACACCTCATGAACACATCCAGAGAGTGATTCCACCACCTCCCTGGGCAGCTTATTCCAATGCCCAACTGGTCTTTCAGTGATTTTTTTTTTTTCTAATATCTAATCTGAGCCTCCCCTGCTGCAAGTGAAGGCCATTTCTTCTCATCCTTTCACTGGAGACATGGTAGCAAAGACTGGCTCTCACCTGGCTACAACCTCCTTTCAGGGAGTTGTAGAGAGCAGTGAGGTCCACTCTGAGCCTTCACACTAAACACCCTCAGCTCCCTCAGCCACTCCTCATAAGATGCTTTCTAGACCCTTCATCAGCTTCATCGCCATAAACAATGAGGAAACCTGGGAAGTAAAATGTGTGTGGTCCTTCCAGGGTTCTGTTTAGACCTGTGAAGATTTTGTGATAGATAAAATAAAGGTCACCTGATCCTTGAAAATGTTTATGGTGACACAAAGAATATTAACCTCCACTCTTATATGTTCTGGAAGAACTAAACTGTGGTTTGCTGTGATGCAAGAAAATTAAACACACCATTCACCTGGAACAGTGTGACCTTTGTGTCGTTAAACTCTCTTCACACTCAAAACAAGGTGACCCCATCCAAAATGCCTGCTGGGAACAGCATGTGGTCCTTGTTGACTGACAAGCCATGCCCAGGTCATGCAACACAAAATGTCATTTCTGTAACTTAGCAGGATGGTCCACAGAGTTCCAGTGTCATGGATCATAGAATTACGGAATCATAAATGGCCTGGGCTGAAACAAACCCTAAATACCACCTAGTTCCAACCCCCTGCCATGGCAGGGATGCCACCCATTAGATCAGGTTGCCCAGGGCACCACCAGCCTGGCCAAGGTGTCAACAGCTGGGCTTTGGCACTGCTTTTTTCATCAGAACAGAAGTGTTCAGTGCAGTCCAGAGGTCAAACACAAAGACTAAGCAGCTTGGGAGGTCACTGCTGCTCCTCAGGGCTCAGAGCATGTGGGACATCATGTCACAGGTCTGTGGCAGCACAACAGACAGAAGGCCCAGTGATGACCTGTAGATGTGTCAGGCCAAGAAAAGAGCTGAATTTGCTGCCTGTCCACAACAAAGAAAGCTGGAATAGCCCTGTGGGACTGTACCCAGACACAGGGCCATGACACATATTCAGCTCAGGGATGTTATCAGCTGTGTGTTATCTGAATGGACAGCCCTTTAGAAACACTGAATGCTGAAATGCTCCACAGGCAAAGGTGGCTGAAAAAATTTGCCTGGACTCTTCTGAACTGTCCCTGCACATGTTCCAGCCACGTCTGTGGCAAAAATACTGATTATATACAGAAGTACCTTCTCCAACAGCCCAACTGTGCTGCACCATCTGCCCTCATGGGGCTGGACACATCCCTTCAATTTGTCAGAGCTCCATGGAGAGCAGATCCCAGCCTCCTCTGAGAATGAAGGGATTGAACTCAGCCAACCCAAGATGAACATTCTTATCAAACTGCTTTTATCAAACTACTTTATTAGCACAGCATAGAGCTGCCACTGCCCAGAAACAGGGCATCTTTCCCTAATGTCTTCTTGTCCTGTTAAACACAAGGAACACAAAGGTTGTGGTAGAGAGTCCAGCAGACTCATATGATTGCAAAAGGATTTCATACTGGACACCTCATCCACCAAGGATACCAGCAGGGTTTAAGGGAGAGATGGTGGGATAAAATAGTCTCCTGGGTCAAATTCAAGCCATAAATGTTCCTTTTTATGTCAAAGGGAAGTCTTTGACTTTTAATCTTTCCGTATTTCAGTTAAATGATGCAAATGACAGAGAACTAAAATAGATGATAGATGCTCAGGTACAGCTCCCACATGTTCTTGGGTTCCCAAGATTTCTCTTGTGAATGCCACTACAACCACTCTGTAAAACTACAGTGGAACTTAATCTTAAGCCATGCTTGTATCAATCATCTGATTTAGTGAGCAAAGATTTATTACCATCAGTGCTTTTTTCTTGTGATAGAACCAACAGTACAGATAAAAAATAACTTCCTATGCTCATATTCTCAGCCCACAAACATTTCCACTAGACAAGTCTTCAGGGCCACACTTAGACACAATTAACCATGATTGCATTTTTGCAAAAATATGATGCTATATTCAGATATTAAAAATCCTTTTCCCTCTCAGTTTGACTGAGTGAAAACAAAAGTCCATTTTCTGATGGAGCTCCCTCAGGCCAACACCTCCAGCTCTTGAAAGAAGAGTGCCCTGCCTAAAGAGGGTAGATTTAGACTGGATACTAGGAAGAAATTCTTGACGGTGAGGGTGATGAAGCCCTGGCACAGGTTGCTCTGAGAAGTTGCCCTATCCCTGGAAATGTTCAAAGCCAGGCTGGACAGGGTTTGGAGCAACCTGGGATAGTGGAAGGTGTCCCTGCCCATGGCAGGGGATTGGAATGAGATGAGCTTTAAGGTCCCTTCCAATACAAACAGCTCTATGATTCTATGATGCTGTGATGCTTTGATCTTTAACAGGCATGTTTTGTATTTACTTATTTTCTTGTACTTCTGTTGGTATTTATCAGGTGTTTTTCAGCAATGAAGACCCTGTTTGTACGCTCAATAAAAACAACAGAGAAAAAAGTCCTAGAGAAATAAGTCTCCATCAGCACTGAACATGTGGAGCAGAGATACAGCTCTAGAAAGGTGATCACCCACAGAAACAACAAACTGCATCCTTTCACTTCCAAAACAGGCAGAGATTACAAGAACTGCAGCTCTCCTGAGACAGAAACCTTCCATCCAAGCTAAATACAGGTACAGCTTACCATGGCTGTGCTCCCAGGCCTGGCCCAAACTCTGGAGAGCACAAACTCCTCTTAGAATTAATTATTAATGGAAGTCTTGCCCCAGGACACCTTGACAAAGAGCTCAATACGATGTCTTACACTGGCTTCTGCTACTGTTGGCACATGAACACAGATGGACACAAGCCACCATGAAAGATGGGTTGTCAAAAGAGGGATTAAAAGCTGGCTGTGCCATTAGTACTGACCCAGACTTCTTCTATCTCCTCTGTTCTGTGGTCCAGTTTTAGCACTAATGGCAGCAAAGAGCTGTAAAAATACTGCTGATACATGTGAGCCTTAATCAAACAAACACTTATAATTATTTGATTAGGAATCATTTTATTTTTACAAATATAGGTAAAATTCAAAACAGTTGAGCACTTCTACATCCAGAGGGTGGAACTGACCACTGTGGAATTTGAACAGAGTTTGCTGGGGTTTCTGACTGCCAGTGATGCCAAGATGATTTTTTGCCTTTTCTTTTATATACCTTTTATATAACTTGTATGTATTCTCTTAGCATGCATACTTGTAATTCCTTAAGTCTGATAACTTAGCATAGCCCTAGTATTTTGTTAGGCCAGGAAACCAAGCTCAAGGCCTTTAGGAGGAGGCTGGAAAACCCTACTCTACCTTGGGAAACCAAGGTCCTCTCCAGAACACATCCTATAAACTAGAGACTGAACCTATCCAGGGGGGAATTCCTCAAATGGGGGAATATCAGGCCATTCATCCAGGCCTCCCATTGGGGCATCCCTGTTAGATATGCTAATTTGTAAGGTTTATAATTTGTAAACTCGCTCTGCTGTGTGTGTGCATTGCAGCGCATTCCACATTGGCAAAGTGGTGCACCAACAAGGATCCTTATTAAAATACCAGGGTAAAAACCCCTTATCCCTTAACCATGTCTGGCTCTCAATTCTTTAAGACCAGGAAAAGGCCTCTCCAGGCCAGAGTGAACCAGACCACATCCTGGCCTCTTGGGAGGAATGTTTGGATACAAGAATTGCTCTTTTCCCCAGGTGGACACAAGCAGTTAGGCATCAACAGATTAGGATTCAACCACTACACAGATGTCAGTCAAAAAATATGCCAAAAAGGCAAAAAGATTATGTCTAACGGATGAATTAAGTGAAATTAATGTGCTACTCTTGTTTCAGCAGTCAGCAGGAAAAATCACAATTACCAACAACTCCAAAAGGAAGACTTGTTGGCTGTCCTAGCTTGAATGCTAAAATCATAATGAATGTCCCCTTGTCCCCTGGGATGGCATGGCTCTCATATCCAGATGTGGTCTTTCCAAAGCAAGCTTGTGACAGGGAGGTGATGTGTGAAGCTGACATGAAGCTGTGTGATTTCTGCTGACAACCAGTGCATATCCACCCCAGGCTACAGGGCTGACAGCTCCACAGCCTTCACTAGCCCCATTTTTAAGTCAAATGCTGAACATTATAAACTGTTTAGAGACTGGTCCTGTGTGTCTGTCTGCAACAGACCCAGAGAGTGTAGCAAAGAATACAAGCCAATGACCCAAAAAAACCCAAAGAAAATTTGATTTGCATATTAGAAAAGAAGATTCATTCTAGTGCCATACGTGCACTACGACCAAATCTGATTGAATGTATCCTTTGTCAAGAAGAAAACATTTCCTTTTAAAGTCTTCAGACAGCCTTGGTCCATAGCTGACAATTACCAACTGTTCCTCCTCAAAAATGAACCCAACCAAAACATCTCCCAAATACATGGTACATTGAGCCTACGGGCATGTTCCCCCCAGCCACCAGGTCTCAGAGGTGATTGGCTCACACCACAAGTGCTGTCAGCTCCCAGAGCAACCACAAAAAATGGGATTAGAGCTGGCATCCCTCCTGTCTGGGTGCTCCCAGCTGAGAGTCCAGATACCTGGCCAAAGCACCTGAAGCACAGCATGGAGCTTTATCACGAGTTTAGAAGAAGGTTTAAACACTGGATTTCTGGTGTGAGTCACTAATTGCTGCATCAGTACAGGCTTCAGCTGAGTGAGATGCTGAGTGACAGGATGGAAGTCCAGCACATCCTACAGAGCACAGCTGCAGGGTCCTCCCAGCACTGAGCTCCCTGGTGTGCTGGCACTGCTGCTGTAGGTCCTCCTTGCAAACTGAGGAGGCCCAGGGCATTGGTCCAAGCACTAGCAAATGATCATTTGTACTCTTTAAATGTTCAAACAGTGCTCGACAGCAACTTGGCCCCTGCCAGCTAGCGCTCTCCCCAGTCACAGCTGGCCATAGTCTGGATTGTTGCCCTCAGGTATTTGGGATATGTGTGACTGCCCTGTTTTGAAGTAAAAACATCTGGCTAGAAGCAAGTCCTGCTGTGCCACTCATCCCTAGGACAAGAGAGGCTTTGCTACATTTTATTTTGCAGGACAAGTGCAGTCCCTGTTCTCTGAGCAGTGCCCGTTCATCACCATTCATTAACACCTCACTCAAAGAGTTTTGGTGAGGACTAAGCCCCCAGCACAGATGCTCATACCTTCCCATTTGCACAAGAGAGAGCACACCAGAGTCTGAGCTGGTTTAAATTGTCCTGAGAAATCTGGCAGGGACTCCTGTGCTGTAGAGTGAAGCCAGCTGGAACGTCAGGCTTTCCACTCCACACTGTGTGCACCCAGCCAAAAATCACATGTGGGTAGCGTCACCAAAAACCAAACACCTTCTCCTGTCCTGCCTCAAGTTCTGTGTGAAAACAAACGTCCGCCTTCACGGTTGGAAAACTCATATTTCAAGGTAGAGTTTTGTGCTTCAGGAAAAAACATCCCAAAGTGAAAGAGCAGCATTAGCTTTGGCACTGCTGAGGAGAAGTCCACGGAGAGTTCGACTGGCAAACAGTCAGAGGGGAAGCACAGCAAATCCTGGCCCTCTGAGCAACACACTACGTGAGTTTAGGCAAGTCACCAGTTCAGCCTGAGGCAACTGTAAATTAGAGATGAGTGTCACAGAGGAGCAGGGCTGAAAATGACTTTCCTGGGTCATCTAGTCTACCTTCCAGACCTGTAGCAGGATCCCATCTAGCTTGCTTTTAAAGACCCTCATTGATGTAGACACAGTGATTACCATTTCCAGAACATCTCTCTTTTGACCTCTATAACATTTTTATGAATGTAGATCTCGAATTCCTCTGCTACAATTTATGCTCTTAGCCTCTCATGCAAGGTGATCAATAGGCAGTCTCCACATCTCTACAACAGTCTTTTATGTGTCTGAAACTCCTACTCTCTTCCTAGACTTCTAATTTTAGGCTAAATGACTGCAAATTAGGATTCATTTTACAAATGTACCCAAAGGCAAAAACAAGGCTGATGTCCTCCCTGAAACCACATAAATACAGTTTAAGGGGGCTCCTGCTCCAAAATGTTTATAACTGACATAGAAAATCAAGGGAAGATGAAAGTAAAAGGTCAAAGAAATCTATTATTCCTATTTTAAAGGTAGGAACTTGGTACAGAGAGACATGTGTTTAGTCTTTTCAAGAACTCCCTTAGCTGCAAAGGAGTTTACAGAGAGCTTAATACCTAACCAAATTATTGCATTTGAAAATGGGGTTATTTCTGCCTCTACTGAGCTGCTAGATAAACTATTTTGAATTACAACCTGAAGATGTATGAATGTTCATGACAGATCTGGGAAACACAAACCAGATCCTCCAAGTGCCCCTCCAAAGCCCTAATCTCAAAACCATTCTTCCTTGTGGGGGAAGCAGAGATGATTAATGGCATTTTTCAAAGCTCTCCAAAGATCATATTTTTTCTACAGGAGCTTGAGACAAAATGATCATTACTTGCCCGACACACTTACATGCAAGGCAAACCCAAACAATGAATACAAGTTGAAAGGATTCTGCATATCAAATTTATTGTACACGCAAATTTCCTTCAGACAGAACCATTAATAATTGTCTGAATGGTAAAATTTAGGATTTTCTAAAAGTTTGTGTGTGAGTTTGTGTGTGCATTCTTTATTGTCCATCTGCTTCACTGAGCAATCACTCACCATTTTAATTCATTTTTTTGACATTAGCACACACATAAATTCCCTGCTTGTTGCAATTTTATGCTTTTGCAACATTTTACATGCTCTGCACTGCCATGGTTTCAAATTCAAATAATTCACACAGGAGAGGCAAGCATAATTCCAGCATATCCACAGAATACCAGACCGTTTATGCCGATGTAGAGGACTGCAATATTAGAATTTATTAGAACCTGAATATATTGTAATAAATGTAAAGTTAATGCTAATGAACAATAACAACAAGAAAAGCAAACCAGTAACAAAAACAAAAAAACAGGGAACAGAATGTTTCTAAATAAATATAAACACTACATAGTTGATTTTGTGGCAGGGTAGGAAGTTGCATGTGAGGACGGAGTTCGACAAACAACTTGATGAAAAAATCTGATCCTAAAAGAACCTCAGGGGAAGCAATAAATCCTGAATTGTTCAGATATGAAATACCCAAATAGAAACTCTGTTGCTGGTCATTAGCCACAGGGTGTGCTGGGGTTGGTGACCTCAGTCTGCTCGTGCCCACACAACTATGGCAGCAAACCTGCAGAGCAGCAGGGCAGGAGATAGAGTCAAATCCTATCCAAAGGATGGAGTTTTAGCTCACTGAAAGGGTGGCCAGGCATTGGAACAGGCAACCCATGGAGATGGTAAAATCATTCCTGGAAGGGTTAAAAAAGGTGTGGATGTGGTACTCTGGGATATGGTTTAGTGGTGAGCACAGCAGTGTTGGGTTAACAGATCTCAGGGGTCTTTCCCAGTTTTAATGATTTTATGATTCTTGCAGTCCTTTTGTTTTAACTTGAAAAAAGATGAAGACACAGAGATGAGTTTGTCATGTTGATGCCTTAAGATTTTAGCCTTTGTATTTTTTAAATGCTCTGTTGCATTAGTGCATAACTCTAAACTTCATATAAAGTGTTAACTACTGTCCTCACTCTTTGGTCAGACAAAACAATTCCTCTGGCCCTGGAACCCAAGGACATCCTACAGCCTCAGGCCCCAAAAAGCGTAAACAAAAGTGAATTGGGGAAGAGCAAACTGGGGGCATATGACTTTGTGACCCGAAGCTGTAATTGGAGAATTAACCCCTGATTTGCAAATAGACCAAATTTATATCTGTCTGAAAAACTCATGACTGTCATCTATCTTGGGTCTACCCTCTGCAAGGCTTTTGACTGCCCAAGGTGTATCTATTGAAGGCCTTTAATAAATACCCACTTTATTCTCTTAACTATGTCTAGCCTCTGTTCTAGACAGCCACTCCAAGGCATCAGTGTGATTCAAGACCTGAAAAAATGCTTTATGCTGGGAGATGGAACGATGTTAACTGCATCAGCATGGAGTCTGTGGAAGATGCCTTGATGTATGAAGAGAAGGAAACTGCCAGCTTCCAGTGAACATACCAGTCATAGCACACTACCCAAAATACTAGAAACACTGCAGGTCTTAAGCACTCAGGATCACTAATCTTTACTATCACTGCCACAGCTGTCTTGTCCTTCTTATGGGTTCTCCAGACAAGGTCTAAGCCCCAAGATGGGATGTGTTTATTGTACTGAGCTTAGTATAAAGGTACTACATGGATAAGATGTAATTAGATGTGTATGTATTACATCATGTTGGATGATCCCACAGTCTTTTCTGGCTTTTAAACTCCACAAATGAGCCCATGACCTTTATAAAGCACTGGATGTACTGGAGAGGATATTTAAATGTATGCATAATGAGTTTCCCATTATGCTAAAGCATGCATCTTCAACTCTGCTTATAACATCACTTAACCTCATGTTTCTCCAAACATGAACTATACTCCCATAGTATCAGCTCCTGCATTACTATTACTATTTATGTGCACACAGAGGTAGTGTTTCCTGTGATCTCAGCATGATCAGACTCCTTTCTTTTCTGCCAGAATTGTCTGGTACCCTCCCAGCTCTTCCCCACGTACTCATGCAGCCAACACTCTTCCTTCTCCTGTTCCCCTGAACTGGTGTCCCCCTTGCTGTTCCACCCTCCTGTCTCTAAGGAATTCCCCAAATTAGACATCACTTCTTAAACTCTGTCTTGCTTTGGGGCAGTCCTCCAGGAACCATCTTTCTCCCAGCACACTTAGGGATGACCCCTCCTTAGCTTTTAATCCTCTCTCTTCTCCCACCCCAGACCTCCCAGACAAATAATTTAGGGCATTTTTCCAGTTGTCCTGGATCCATGTCCATGTGTACGGTGCTGGCTGAATATGACTGTAGGGTAAGAGGCTTTAGTTCAAAGCTCTTTAATTGCAGTTCAAATGAAAACATCTAATTGAAAACACAATTGGGCCAAAGCTAAAGGCTGAGATTTTCACTATGCAGAGAGAAAGGCTATACAACCATCTCAGCATTTGTTCTGTTTCCCAACATCCTATATGCTACCTGCTGCAAATCCCTGAGCAACCCAATCTGCCCTGTAGCTGATCCAGCTCTGAGCAGGAGGTAGGACCAGAGCCCTTCAGGGCTCCCTCCCAACCTGAATTACCATATGGCAAGTGATCCTATGATCCTGTTTCATTGCCTGTTTGTGATGGAATTCTGCCTGCAGCCACTTGCAAGAATCAGGGTTTATTTTACCTGGTTTGGCTCTGGCTATGTTTCTGTTCCAACTCTGTGGATCACATGCTTGGGGGATGAAAAATACATGAGCAAAAAGGCAGGAAGGCCTACCTGACCAGGCATAGTATTTAAAGTAGGCAACAGACACTTATGCATAGTCCTCTCTCCAAGATGAGCTACTATGACCCTCTAACCTAAATAAATGCATTTTGCATGCATTTATTTCATGTTGATGCTCATTTCTCACATTCCTGACTCCTGAAAGCTACTTAAAACCCTCCTGCACTTGCATGGAGACACGTGTAAGTCAGTGTGTCTCACCCTGCCACCTCTGAAAGCTGTCCTGTGGCCCCTGGGACCCAGACCCCTTTTTGTTCACTGCCCTGTGTTTCCCTTCCCTCTTGCAAAGCCAATGCTTAATGGCAATCACATGTGTGAGGGGTGTCACCTCCCCCAGCACAGCCCTGCCTGGGATTTATCACCCACCACTTCCTGGCACATGAGGCAGCCCAACATCTGGTTGTGACTAGTGCCCCATTTTGGCCTCTTCCCTCTCTGAGAGCATTGAGAGCCAGTAATGAGAGAAGGGGCAAACCACCCCACACTGCTCTGGGACAGGGTTTGAGTCTTCCCAAAAGCAAGTGGGGAGCAACTTTCAGCAGTGTGCGTCTACAAAACACAGTCTGTTTAATTCCTGTTTACAGCTTTATATGACCAGACTCCCCTCGATGTCCTGCTGACACTCAAGATGTGGTTTGCAAAGCACTCAGAAATGGCTTGTTAAGGAAAACTTATTTTTATCCTCTCCACCTTTAAAAAGTTGAGGAGCTTCCTAGTTTGCTTTCACAGCATGCAGATGGCTTGGAAAATAACAACTTACATGGCAGAGGATGCCCATTTTCACTGTCCAACTCAGACATCCTAATTATCATGAAATCTAAGTTTAAGATGATGATGAGCAATTCAGAGAATTGCCAGAGGCTCAGAGCTTGGCTCATAACATCATTAACAGAGAAAAATAATCACTGATTCTATGCTGGAAACCTGTAACAAGCAGATCTCATAATTGCAAATCAATCAGAAGCGTGAAAAAATCAACCCTTAATCAACATCACGGAGCTGGTAAATCTTGAGGGCGGACCAGTTCCTGTTGGAGCTGCTAAGGACATTTCAGAAAGTTTTTTAATAGGCAATGATCAAAGTGAGGACTTAAGAGTGACCTGCCTGCGAACTTTCAGAAGTATCACCTGGAAAACAAACAAATATCCCAATACACTTCCACCCTGCTCCATGATGTAATTCCCATGGTATTTCATACACCTCATTAAAGGTGCTGGTGTGACACAGCAGGTGGTGGTTCATAGGCCCATTTCAGGACCATCATTGCACAAGGTCAGAAGAAAAGCAGTTTCATCCCTAGTCACAACAGCAGGCCAGTGACTGAGGTTGCCTTTAATGCACCTGAACTCCAAACAGAAACCACTCTTCTGATTAAATGTTTCCCACTGAGATACCCCTTGTAGCTCAGGGAGAGTGATTCTCCCTTTCACATTTTGACTTGGAATGTTTTGCCAGACCACCTCCCTGACCTACAGAGGTATTAACAGAACAGCAAGCCTGAAATCCAAGCAATAGAACAAGAAGCAATGGGCAGAAACCCATGCTCAGGAAGTTCCACATGGATATGAAGAATTTCTTTCCTGTGCAGTGACGTAGCACTGGAACAGGTTGATCAGAGAGAGTGTGGAGTCTCCGTTACTGGAGATATTCCAGACCCATCTGAACACAATCTTGTGCTCTGGGTAATTCTGCTCAAGCACATGATCCACTGAGGTCCCTTCCAACTTGCTCCTGGGATTCTGTGATATTTACAAAAGAGAGTTGCAAAGAAATCTGATGTATGGAACAAACTGAAAAACTCCCAAGGTATGTTAACAGGAGTCCAAATCATAGAATCACATCATGGTTTGTGTTGGAAGGGACCTGAAAGATCACCTAAATCCAACCCCCCTGACATGGCGGCTGAGGTCAGGTTGCTCCAACTTCTGTCCTATCCAACCTTACCTTGAACACTTCCAGTGATGGGGCATCCACATCTTCTCTGGGAAACCAGGTTCAGTGTATCACCACCCCCATAAGAGATTTATTTTTTCTTACACCTAATCCCATCTACCCTCTTTCCACTTAAAACCATTTTCCCTTGACCTATTCATGGATCTTGGGAACAGCTCTCTCTATATATTTCTCT
The DNA here is from genome assembly GCA_013397195.1 of Hylia prasina. Lineage (NCBI taxonomy): Eukaryota > Metazoa > Chordata > Aves > Passeriformes > Sylviidae > Hylia > Hylia prasina. The sequence goes on from VYXD01005452.1 coordinate 523,669, forward strand.
CTGTTTTTCAGGCAGCAAGTTCACATTGCTGGTTCACATCCAATTTTCATCCCCATGTCCTTCTCCACAGGGCTGCTCTCAATCCCTTCATGCTCTAGTCAGTAATGATACTGGAGATTACCCAGGTGCAGAACCTGGCACTTGGCCTTGCTGAAACTTCATGGAGGCTGCCAAGGTCCCTCTGGATGGGCACCCCTTTCCTCAAGCTCAGCAGCTGCATTGCTCATCTTGGTGTCATCCACCGGCTGACAAAAGCCAGGCACAATATCCAACATGCCTGGGGTGGTGACCAATTGATTTTAACACCAAGAAATGCTTTTCCTAATCAGTATTTGCATCATTCAAAGTACCAAATGTTAGCACACTACAGAAGGGATAAAAAACTGGGTTGAGACTAAGCATACAGAAATGTCAGGCTTCATATTTGTCTTGACTTTTGAATGTTAATAATTCCAAGTGAACTGGTCCAATATCAGGCTTCATCCAATATCAGTCTAAAATTTAAAAGATTTGTTTAAACTAGATGATGAAATCCTCTCTGTCACTAGCAGGCAGAGGCAATTCACCTTCCCAAGGCAGTTCAGCCCACCCTGCAATAGGTGCTATTGATTCTTGGACTTACTCTTTGAAGTCACCTACCCTTCTCCATCACCTAGAAAAGTAAGTGTTCACTGTAAGTGTTAAGCCAATTAAGAGTCTGTTGTTGCCAGAAAGGGGAGGTTAAAGTTACCCTCATCTCTTTCCTGCTTTTCTCTCCTTCTGCTTCCCTCCCTTTCCCTACTTCTAGCTATCCCCACACCCACACTTGATCTCTTCCCCTGCCCAGTCAAAAGCAAGCTGGTTTTACTTGCAAATCCACGCAGTCACTTCTTTGCCTTTTTAATTTTCTTCCATTTCAGTGAATCAAATGAGCCAATTTAGCAAACAGTTGGCAGGAGCAATCAGCCAGGTTTGTCCTGCTCTTGTGTTCAAGAGTTTGTAACTAGATCAAGTCATGCCATGAAGCACATGTGTAAGCAACCTTGTACACTCAGCTGCTCACAGAATAAATTTAATGAGTCAAAAATCCAAACAAACTTGTCTCTCTCTTCCTCCACATCATAAATTGAATATCAATGAAAAAAAAAACTATTTTGAAGACAAACCCATGGCTCACAAAGTGCTAAGCCTCAATCACAAAAGAACCTTTGTCCAAACAAATTCAGGCACATGTGAATGGTCATGAAACTCACCTATGTGCAAGGATTAGCATCTGGACTTAAAAACAAACCTGGCAGAAGGACAAGGGGAAGGAGACCTTGCAAATAAATGAAAATGTTATTGAAGTATTCTCTACCTTTTCTTACAATGCAAAGGTTCTGCAGCCTCTGTCTCTGCTTATAAATAAGACAGGTCAAGGCTCATTCTCTGACCCCCAGGGCAACAGGCAGAGGACAGATTGTGTCCATATGGCTGAACTTTCTCCCTTTCACCCTCCCACATGGTATGGCTTCATTCTTACTTCTCACTGGGAAGAGCCATGCTGGCTCCCAAAACATGTGTGGCTGAGGGTTATGTAGCAGGGGCAAAGCCAGGGCAAAGAGCACAGAAACAGTTAAACAATTTGGATGGTGCTTGAACCCACATCTTAAACCTGTGCAGTTTGCTGGTATGGATGCAGCCAGTGAGAGCAGTCAGAAACACAGGCAAAAAGCCTGTGTCTTTATATTTTAAATGAATAATTTGATCGGAGGTGAACTAAAGTCAGAATCTGTGATGCAAACAATGTAGAAAGAAAATTAACTTTTACCCCTCTTCCAGCTAATGCACTTGCACAATAAAAAAATCCTAACAGCGAATTCCTACTGAGCACCTATTTTTATGCAGTGTCACAGAACTGCAGAATCATAGAATGGTTTGAGTTGGAAAGGACCTTAAAGATCATCTCATTCAATCCCTTTGCATGGGCAGGGATGCCATTCACTAGACCAGGTCACTCAGGGCCCTGTCAAACCTGGACTTGAACAATTTCAGGGATGTGGCAGCCACATCCTCTCTGGGCATCCTGTCCCAGTGTCTTACTGTGTTATGACTACAGAATTTCTTCCTGACATCTAATCTAAACCGGCCCTCTTTCAGTTTAAAACCATTATCCCCTGTCTTGTCACTGTCTGCCTGTATAAAAAGTCCCTCTGCCTCCTTTTCATAACCCCCTTCAGGGCACTGGAAGGATGCAATGAGTTTTCCCCAAAGCCTTCTCATCTCCAGGATGAACAACCCCATCTCTCTCAGCCTGTCTTCATAGAGAAGGTGCTGCTCTGATACCTTTGTGTCCCTTGTCTGGACCCACTCAAACAGGTGCACGTGCACCTGGTTCTTGTGCTGAGGATCCCAGACCTGGATGCAGTACTCAAAGATGAAATTTATAATATATTCTCCCTGGTTGGATCTCATTTATTATTGTTGCTAAGTATCTGATTCTTACGTTTTAATCTAGAAAAATGTCTTTGCAAACCAGACTTGCAAATAAAATCTATTTTCCAGGCAAAGGCTGTCTGCTGACTTCCAACTGTGCAGCTCTTCAGAAAGGTGTGGGAATACCAACACTCATTCTAGACAGTATTTCCCTGTCTTGGGAAAGGTGTTTTGGAGAGGGTAAAATTCATGTGCCTCTAGTAGGAAAGTCAATGAAATGTTCTGAAAGATGTACTGTCTGCCTTGCAGCATCAAATGCTGTGTGGTCTGTGCTGCTGCTCAGAAAATGAGGGGAAAAAAATGAGCAGTAGCCCTCAGTGTGGCCACTGTGTGTTCTAGCATTTCATTTATGGTCTGCCTTCACCAGAGGATTAATTTACTGCTAATCTGAACCTTCCCTATTCAGAGGCTCCACATCAGCAGTATTCTGGAAAGAACAGTGTCTCTCAGGACCTTCTCATAATCAAACTACAGAGGCACAGTGTATTCTTAAGGCAGGAACCAAACTAGCTGGAAAAGTGTTTAGCATGTAGTTATCAAGTGTTCATTTTTCACAGTGAAAGGATACATCAAGCAGGGTTTTGTAGAGGTCAGTCCTAGATCCGGTTCTAATGAAAATATTTTCATTTTCCTGAACACAGAGTACCTGGATGATGACCAGGATGCTGGAATATAGATAATATTTATTACATTTGCAGATGATACCACACTAGGAAGGACTCCAATGAAATGAGAGGGAGAGAATTCAAATGTGATCTTGAGAGGCAAGTCCAAGATACCAAAATCAGCTAGGAACATTCCACGAGGCAGTTGCAGGATGAAAATCAGCTTTCTGCATAGCAGTCCTGCAGATCAGAACAGTGAACATCAACCAGTGATGTCAAGTGGCTGAGGGACCACAGACCAGAAGATCTAAACCCATTCCTTTTGCTCAGCAGCAGTAAGATCCCAGCTAGAGTCCTCTGCCTGGTCTGGTGCTCTGGAATGCAAGTGAATCATGGAGCTCCATGAAAGATTCCAGAGGAAAGAGAAAGAATGATCACAAATTTTAGGCAGCACTGATACTGTCACTATAACAGCAGGAGACTGAGGAGGAACCTGGGAGACATGAAAACAGCCTTCAAAAATACAGAGGTTGCTAGACAGCAGAAAGAAAAGATCTGTTTTCTATGCTCATTTGGACATGTGACAAGTCATGGGCTAAGAGAAGTTACATCAGGAAAACCGTGGTTAGTCACTACGAAAACACTTTTAATGGAAAGGAAAGCGAAGCATGGAAGTGCATTGCCAGAACAGTCTCCCCTGACTGGATGTGTGTCAGGAGTGGTCAGTGTCCACCCTGGCTGGTGACTAATGAGCTTCTAAAAGGAGCTCACAGTTGCATGACTCAGGAGTGAGCAGTTTCCTCCCCACCAGAAGATGAGAAGATGAACCAGAAGATGATGACAAAGCCCACCTGCATCATCAGCCTTTAACTGTCTGCTGGTCATAGACACAGTTCTATTAAAATCATTCTTGATTTTAATAGTCACTTTCCCCAGATCTCCAGAGCCTTCCAGACTTAATCCAGACTAATTCAGTCAAAGTCGTTTGCTTGAACATCAAATCCCTTTACCTGGATATGACAACGGAGTTTTGGTCACCTCAGTTTCAGGAGGCAGTGCTAAGGTCTGTAATGAGTCACTGAGGCATCCTGTTCCCAGCTGACCAGGAGCTCTTCCCAAAGCATGATTTGGATGGGAACTTCCACAACAAAGCGTTTCTAAAATCATCACCTAAGTGCTGCAGAGAGCCAAAGCCTGAAATGACCAAGCATTCAGTGAGTGACCAGCAGTGACCTGACTCAGGCAGCCAGTGCTGCTGTTCTAGCAGAGGATGTTGCTTGAGACCTAACCCAAATAAATACTTCATCCTGGCAAAGCAAGGAGAGAAAGAAGCAGACAAAGTGGCCTTTCTCTGCAGACTCCACAACAGGCAGAGGAGAGCTCCAGAGCCGTGACCACTGGCATAAAGGATTTTATTGATGTTGCCACATCAACCCTAGCAAAGACAGAGCCCTAAGGTTGGGCTCTGCCTGCTTTTTCTTTGCCCTCATTTTATTTCTCACCCTGGGAGTACCACTGGAGGTAGGAGTCGTAACACAGCAATCAGGCACATCAATTTCACTTGAGGGGGAAGGTAAGTCCTTAACACTAACAAAATGAGTCACAAAAAAAATACTGATTTCCTGCCCAGGCACCTCACTAAATTTTTTCACACCTAGACTTACTTTGACATCTAAGGCTGGCATCCTCTGCACATGCCTGGGAATGCCACTGGCCCAGATAATCACTCCTGAAGGACTCATCTTCTCTAGCAGGCTCTTGTCACAGTGACAGCCCTGGCTTCAGAGCAAAGCCCAGCAGTCACAGCCACTCTCCATCAAACAAGTGCACACAAAAGCCACCTTCTGCAACACTGTCTGTGGAGCTCAGGGGACAAGGGCTGCACTTCCAATCCTCAGCTCAGATTCAGGAGAGCTTGATAACTTCCACATCCTGAAGGGACCAGAGAGCCTTGCTGAAGGAGTTGCCTTCTCCTCCTGGGGAAGCTCAGCCCTACACAGCCCTGAGCCCAAAAGGCACAGGGCAGAGCCTTGCTTCATCATCAGAGAAGCTTCATCACTGCATGGGTGGATTTGATTTTGGCAACCCCAGTGAGTAAGGGCTGTGTCCCTGACAGCAGCCATGATGGTCCACAGGGCTGCTCTTCTCTCAGGAGCATTAGTAACAAGAGCCTGGCCATCCCAGTCACCTCATTTGGATAAAGATGAGGGACTGCCTTGCTTCAGACATCAGCCACACCAAGGCAGACACCTACTGGGTGCCTCCAGTGGGCCTTGATCAGGGAGGCAGAAAAATTACTGGCAGCATGGAATTTGGCTCCTGCAGGCTTCAAGATGAGACTGGAAGAACGGGTGTGTGGTCCTGATTCCTGGCTCACGCACACAAGCACCTAAGAGCTCCTGTGGGTCAGGATTTACACCTCTCCTGGCCTCAGTCCTGCATTCAGCACCTCTGTGGGGCACTGAAGGCTGACATCAAGTTTTTCAGGGACAGGGAGTGGAACCCATACATTGCTCTCACAGACAGGTACAGCCCTTCCCATTGCAAGCACTACAAGAGGAAATGACTTAAACCATGTCCGTGTTCTCTCCAGCCTCCTCAGTGAAGGTTTCTAGCTGGAGGAGTTTTCATAGCAAGAATCCAAAAGCATCCTGAGGAAAGGGGAGCTACAGCTCCTGCAGCCCCATTATGCTCTCAGGACTGTGTCATGCTCTCACTGGTCTCCACTACAGTGTTTTTATGGTTTTCTTGCTTTACTTTCTGCTCTTTTTCATGGTCCCCCAGAGCTTCAATCGAAGTTGCATTTTTCTGCTTCTCGCCCCCCCCAGCCCCTTGCATTCCTGGAAGGAAAACAAGGACAGACAGAGCTGCCTGGCTGCAAAAAGCTGTTCTTACAATGAAAGCAGTGCTTTCCAATAAAACTTAAGCAGTCTGGCTGCACTGCCTGCACTCAGCTTCCCTGCTTTAGGGCACATCTGCAAAGATAGAGCAGCCTCAGATGGGTGACATAAATAATACAGAATCATTCTTAACAATCAAGCAATGTCAGCCTTGCCAAAAAAGTAGCCAATACACCCAATCCAACTACTGCACACTTATAAATATGTTGATCTCCAGAACCCCCTTCCCAGAGAGCTGGTGACTGAGCCAATCCCAAACTTGATTTCTCTTTCAGTTGGATTGTTTATTGCCAAATTCCAAAACAAAACTAACCAAAACACACACACAAAAAAAAAGTCACTTTTCAAATGTGATTTATGAAGTGTCTCTAAGCAAACCCATGCATCACACATAAAAACACCCAGGGCTGGGGTTTCAGCTGCACACGAAAAGCAGCAGCAGGAACTCTCACTCTACAATAACCTACCTGAGCCTCTGAAGGCTTGGGGACAGATCTTCAGGCAGAGGCATAACTGCAGCACTTCATTACCTTCCTTCAAGCTGAGAAATTATGTCTTTTTTGTTTCATTCTGAAAAGCTCATTTTATGTAAAGGCACACATAAGAAAGGCAACTATCAGCCTTTGGTCAGTTCACACTACGCCATTTCTTCATGTCCAAATAATTTAACATCCCTAACTTTAAGCCTTTACCAGCATCTCTTCTGTCATAGAAAAGCTGCCTAATTTTATTTTAAAGGAGGAAAAGCACATTAATCTTCAGCCCATCTTTGGTTAACGACAGTGCTGCGTACTCTGTCCCAAAGCACTGTCCAGGATACTCTCACAGTTATTGGCAGAGCAGAGGCTCTTATATCATTCTAGTAAACTCAATATGTAAGTCAGTGAGCTGCAAAACAGGGTTTTCAGCAAGGACAGAGGTAATTTGCTGAAACTTGCATGCTCTGAGTGGCCAAATCGAGTAAAACATGTTGAGGCCCATGACACACCCTGTGGTAGTTCCTGGTCCAACAAAGGTGGTGTGGCAAGGTGTTGGGGACCTGCAGCCCTGCTCCAGAACTCTGTGGTCTGTGCTTTACCCCGACTCCTGCTCTCCTCCCCAGGCCTGTGGAAGTTCAGATATTTTTATCCATTTGCCATGAGTAAAGGAATGCCTTTTCCAAAGTTACCTCATTCCTAAGGGCAGCTCTGCCAAGACAAACAGGTCCTAAGTGTGATTACTCCAACTGCAGCCAGGGGAGAGAGCTCACACCACAGTAATGTGCATGCTCCAGTCCTAAGTACTTGGAATTATTAGTATTTATGGTGCATGAAATTATATTCCTCGCTTCCTCACCTGGCCACACAGATAGGAGGGGGAGGCAGTTTCAGATCCTTCCTGCCCTTACCTGGCTGAGCACTTCTGAAAGCAAAGGGGCAGCCCTGAGAGCCCCAAGACAGATAAACAGTGGGATTTATCATGGGATGCTCTCTGGACTGGGGCTTTTTCAGGAATACATGCCAAAAGGAAAGCCAGAGGCCAACAGCAACTCAGTTTCTCACCTGGGGAAATCTGTTCTACCCCAGGCTTGTTTTGTTAATCACACACTCACCTCCATATGCCTTTACTCTCATCTCATTAGGGCCATCCCAAAAGCATGCAGCAATTATCACATTCCAGAGCAAAGGGACCAAAAACTCAATGAATAACCCCTATGGGAAACAATTGTGCCTCAAACACCAACTAATTAATTCTCAAAAACACCATCAATGTTTTAAAACCAGCACAGCATTTACCTCTCACACGTGAGAAAGCTGAAACATGGAATTTAATTGACTTTTCCACAGCCACCAAGGCAAATCCGTGTCAAGAGTAAAAAGCCAGCAAAGCTGCTTCCATGCTCTGCCCACACTGTGTGATCACAGGTCTGAGAACAGGACTTCTCTGCTGCTGAGGGCTTTCAGCAAACCCCTGCAAGGTGCTCAGCCACAACTTCACCTGCAGGTACCACATAGTGATGGCAAGTACTCGGAATTTTGGGCTTAGGCACTCCAGCCATGTCAGGTGGGGAGATTTAGATATTAAAAACTCCAGCTATCTGCCAATGAATGTGTTTTAAAAAAAATATCTAGACTCACCCCCATAAATATAAGAACAGCTAGTTCAGTGCACAGTTATAGTTCTCATGTTATCCACCACTAGCAGGAGATACCTGATCCACAGGGAATTAGTAAACATATTTAGGCTTAAGATGGGGAAAGTATTGATATGCAGTCCCTCCCTGCTTTATCCATTTTGGACCTGCCTCAGAATCACCCAGCAGCTTTTGGCCACAGCCTTAGAGCTGCTCTGCACTGCCCGGGTTGTTGCACTGTGAGCACTTGCTGTCTTTTCATTAACAAAAAATCATAATGCAGGTGATGATGGGCAAAGAGACACCAACATCCATGCCCTAGAAGGGACATGAGTTCCTCATGGTGGGCCTTCTGCACAGCAGTTACCATCCTCTCAGCAATGACAAACTCAGGAACAACAATTGTAATAACAACAGCCACAAGGCTTAATCCCTTTCCAGGGAGTTCTTGTCTGTAAAATCCTCCTTATGAAAGACAGATGTGAACCTGCCAGTCCAGTCAGATGCAGAAAACCCTGGTAAATGCAGGAATGAACATTCTCACACACAGAATTGGCAAGGAATAATGGGGAGATTCAAACAATGAAAGAAGTAAATCATTTCAATATGACAAGCTGGATTTGAGAACAATTTCAGGCCATGGACGTAGAAATCAAAGACCATCATCTCTGGAAATCCCAAAGGAAAACAATCCTTTCCTTTCCCCAGAAAGTAAAGTTAGAAATGAAGGTGAAGCAATTGAGACTGAGGAAGGGAATGATCCCTATCCAGCAAGGCCCATTGCAATAATCAAAGCACACACATTACCAGTGATATAATTTAAAGCAGAGATCAAATTCTACAAAGCAAGACCAAAAAAAAAAAAAAAAAAGAAATAGTAAAGGAATTCTATGAGCAACAGGAAACCTCGGCACTGACAGGGCTTTGCTGAGCATTACACAAAGCATACAGCATAAACTGCACCTGAGAGGACCTTTCCTATTGCACAAGTATTCAAACTCCCTGCCAGACTGTGAGTGTGGTTTTGCTCTGCTTTTCATTAGCCAGGATCAAGATCCAGCATCTAATGAAAGCTCTAAGTCTCTCTAACCAGCAGGAATAAGAAAGATGCCTGCTGAATTTCCTGGATTAAGACAAAACAACAGGAAATCTTGGGAGGTCTGAGTCTTACCTTGGACTCCTGGCAGCAAAGTGTGACAGCACCACATCAAAGATAATGCCCAAGCCCACTTTTAGGGTGATGTGAACAGCACCTTCCCAAACAAAAAAATCACCATTGTTCAGAAATCCAGAGCACACAGATGAAACCAGTGAGGTGACAAGTGGCAGCTCAGCCAAGCTCAGCCCACTGCTGGACATCACAGCACGGACACACCGACCTCCCATGGAGGGGAAACTCCCAGCTCTCAGAAATGCCTGTTCAGGTGGTGACCTGAAAAATCCATCAGGATGGAGAACTCCAGTCCCAAAGCAATGGTCTCTTCTCCCACCAAATCTCCCATCCTTGCTTACCAGCTCTCCAAGGATAGGAGATACTGGTTGTATTCATTCTCAGCCTCCATGTCTTTTTTATAAACAATTTGAAATCATGTCCCAGTTCTGCCCTCAAACAGATTAGTTCAATTACTTTTTTGTTTCTTTCATTATGTTAAAGTGTTCCCAAACTTTCTAATCAAAACATTAGCAATTAATTTAGAAATCTTGATTTGTAGGTGACTGGGGTCCATTCACACCTGTCTGACCTGCAAGCCAATCAGCTTTGACTTCACAACACATTTGGTAAATCTGGATCACATTTCAGGGAGGGATACTGTGATTAAGAAAGCACAAAATATGTATAGCATTGTTTGTTATTCTTCTACCACCTCAAAATCATTTTAGGGTTACATGGCATTTCTACACTTGCCTTCTTTGCATCAACTTTCACGTATGGGGATGTAAAACTTCTTCAGTCTTCCAGCTGGTTTTCTCCCCAGAAAGATGACAAACCTTTTTTGCAAGCTGTAGGGATGTCCTCACAAGTTTCTAATCACAAGGGTTTCTGCTGTGGGTGACTGCAAGTGACAATGTGAACTAGGCAAGTCCTGTCCCAATACAAGACAAGCTGCTGCTGCTGCTGCTTGGGATGTGGCCACTGCTGAGCAGAGCACAGCCACCCTGTGCCTTCCTGGGAAAAGCAAGAGGGAGTGTCATTGTGCAGCATGTGAAACATTAGGTAAAGCTGGGGATTTACAGGTGAAGAAGAGATGGTGATTCCAGCACCAACAGCTTGGGCATCAGTGCAAAACTGACTCCTGCAATGACCCCCACAGCTCTTCCTTAATAGTCTCTTCCTTCTTTAACCCCTATGAATTTCTCTGCTGAGACAAAAAAATCCAGGAGTTGGATTGCTGAAACAATAGAGGCTCTTAGTCCATATTGTCTTTTTTCAGCCCTTTTTTTTGTTTGTTTGGTTTTTGTTTTCTTTTTTTTTTTTTAAATAAGGCTGGTAAAACATTGGCACAGGTCTCCCACAGAGGTGGTAGATGCCCCATCCCCAGCAACATTCAAGGTCAGGTTGGACAGGACTCTGAGCAACCTGGTCTAGCTGAAGATGTCCCTGCTTATTGTAGGCAGCTTGGACATCATGACCTTTAAGTTCCCTTTCAATCCAAACTATACTCTAGTTCTATGAATCTGTTACAGAAACAATACCTGTTCTCTCCCTTTCACCCAGGGGTGTCCCACACACCTGCACGTTGCCATAGCTAAGGGAAAAACACAGGCACCTTCACATTAATTCTCTCTTTTCATAGTTCTTGTTCACCTGCTCTCAGTTTTCCATATTTATCAATGTGAAATCAAGTTACATATTTGAAAATATATATCAACTGTCTGGCATTTAAAAATCTATTTACTGTGCTTTTCTTCCCATTACCTTGTTTACTTTACAACTTTGATTTTATTGAAATGCCATTTTGGAATATTGATTTCACTTGACTTGCAAATAAAAATGGGCTTTCTTGGAGAAAATTAAATATACATTTCATATGCAACAGAGAGGAAAATCTCTCTGAGTCACTCTTGCATAGAGAAATAATTGGCTTATTTAAAAGGGTTGTGTAACTCAGGAGACTGAGGGCTAAATTATGGTGCTGGGAATATTGGGGATTTAAAACCTGCTCACAGTCCAGCATGATCAGACCCATTTATTCAGTTTGGGTTTCCACTTGCCACAATCCTGACAAGGAAAATCTCTGCAGCAAACTTTGGCATTTGACTCCTTCTGTTCTCTGCTGCATCTATCACCAGCTCACAGCTCTCTCTATAAAGCTTTTAGTAAAAGGTGGGTGAGAGGGACTGGGGAAAGCACACGACATTGACTCCTTCTGTACATAAACATTTTACCAGTAACACTTTGTCCATGAGATGTGTGAAAAATGGCACAGCTGACAGGACTATGCAAACAGAGCAGCTCATGCTGGGGTGAGCAACTCTATTTGCTGCTTAATCTCTCCTCCTAAGCCATAGAGTTAAACTACATGAGGAAAAAAAAAAGAAAAAAAAAAAAGAAAAAAAAAACCTACCTTTTTAGCAAAGACTAGCTTTGCCTTTACTGGGAAAATGTATTAATAGTGTTTGGTTGATAGCGTTGTAAATCAAGTTAAGAATCTCCTGTATTCAAGGAGGAAGAAATAAGTGTCATTACAAAGCATGGGCTCATTGTAGGGCTGTGAACAGTCACTAGACATGGCTCCACCTTTCTATCAGAGGGAACCCCTAAAACCCTCTGTGACGTGGTCCAAGTGCCTTCCCACCCCAAAAGGAGGCTTATTGTGAGCTAAATCCTGCATATCAGTCCTTGCCCTACCACGGGAAAGTGTCCATGCATTCAGAGGAAAGACTTTTGCAAGCCCTTCATATATTGAGCATTCCCATGCAGCGTTTTGCTTAGGAAAACAACAAACATCCATAAGAACTGTTGCAGAAAGAATCAGACCTCAGAAACCTAAAAGGAAGAATTTCAGACTCAGGGGAGTCTTCTACTTCAAAGAAAATGGGACAACTGGAAATACAGAAGCAACCCAAATTTGCCATAAAGGGGTCTCTGCCACTTGCTGCAAAGCCGACAGACATCTGTGTTCCTCCTGTGCTTAACAACAAAATAAATCAATAGCTGTAGCTATCTGTGTCCTGAAAGAACAATCACTTCATGTGGCAAGTCCCCTAAGGTGTCAGGACTGAAACTGGGCCCCAGAGAGCCCAAAAGGGCACACCTTCACTCTTTGGGCTGAGGAGCAAGCAGTTCCTTTCAGTCCCACAGGCAGAGCTGATCCGTGGAGTGCCAGACTGCAGTGACAGAACAGCTGCAGGGGAGCCAACCTGCTCACAGGCAGCTCAGCAGAGCTCCACTCACAGCTGCAGGGGCAGCTCCCAGGGGTGGGGTGACATGTGCTGGGATAGCACACCCCTGCAGGACCTCATGGATTTACATCTGGCCCCTACAGCAGGTGGGCTGGAGCTAATGCCTCCAGCCAAATCTCCAGCTCAATGTCTTATTAATGCAAATCCCTACATAACCCTCCTAACTTGTTATGGCAGGTGCCATTTGCTGCTCACAAGAAAGGCAACAGAAGCTTCTGGGTAGGAGGGTCCACTAGATACAAAACTTGGTGATAACAAGTGATGCCCAACTGTTTCGAAAGAATATATATTACCAATGAGCCAAACACCAAGAGGAGAATTCTGAAATTTTTGACACAGTCATTAATCATAGAATCATTTAGGCTGGAAAAGACCTCTAAGATCATTGAGACTAACCATTAACCCAGTACTGCCAAGCCCACCACTAAATCAGTCTCCGAATGACACATCTACACATTTTTGAACACTTCCAGGGAGTGAGTCCATCACTACCCTGGGCAGTCTGTTCCAATGCCTGATCACACTTTTAGTGAAGAGATTTTCCCTAATATTCAATCTAAACCCTATCTGGCGCAACCTGAGGCCATTTCTTCCTTACCTGAGAGACTGACTCCCACGTGTCCACAACCTCCTTTCAGGCAGATAAAGTCACCACTGAACTTATCAACAGCTACCAGCAGACATGTAAGACAATTTCCCTTTTAACTTTCCTATAGTAAACCATGTCCAATAGCCAGAAGTGACAGACAGGATGTACATGTGAATCTCAGTGTATACAATAGGAGGATCAGGGAACAGGTAGGCTACACTGCAGATACTTGCTTTGACAATGCTGTCATTGCACTGCCTGCTTTACCTCCTAATCCATCGGCAGGAAACCTTCAAATATGAAAAGTTATTAGATCCACAAATGATAAATTATCTACAACGAAAAGGGAGAAGCAGCAGCTCCTTTAATCTCCCAACGAAGAAGCAAAGGAAATTGCATCACTCCCAGATGGGAGACCAGTGTGGCTGGCCAGGCAGGGAGAGGGATCACTGTTGGCATCGGTGGCACTGCTTGCACAGACACAGAAAGACAGACAGACAGCTCTAAAGGAGAGGGCTGAGGGGAATGCCGAGATCCAGCTCCCTCCTGGCCATCTAAGAGTCTTGACACAGTCTTTGTATCTGGTTACTCTTTCTCATATACAGCACACCAATTCCCCACATCAATGCATGGGGGGAGTGAACTTTGCTGCTCAGACACATTTCTGATGCGGTTCTCAAACAATATGGGAAAGACAAGTTGTAGTTCTCTTTGGCCAAGTGTAAAACCCACCAACTACAAAGTGAAGCCGAGCTGAAAAACTACACTTGTCGGAATTTTCAGAGGAATGTAAAAATAAATGAGAAACAGATTTTGACTGAGTATTTTTTTAGCACTATTTTTTTTTAATTTTTTTTTTTTCTGATCCATTATCTCATCAGTAGCAACACAGTTTATTTTCTGGCCTCCTTCCACAAGCTCTCTGGGTCAGATAGAGGTATTTGTTTTAATATAATAAATATGGTTGTTAACCAGAAAGAGGCAGATGTTTATAGCCCGAATGTTCCCTACACGTTCTCAACCCCCATTCACCGAGATTATTTCTTGTCTAAATTAAGTGCATTTAAAAGCCTGTCTGAAGTAACTATTCCAGAGGCCAACAAATAACTGTTTCTTAGTGGAGAATGATATCTTGTGGACTTCGTTCCTTCTGGTCATGCCTCTCACTGTTTACACCTCCTCAGAGCAGAGTAAATGCTGACAAAATAGAGAAGTACCATTTCAGACTTGGTCTCAGAATCACAGAATGAGTCAGGCTGGAAGGGACCACAGTGATTCACCTGGTCCAACCTCCCTGCTCAAGCAGGGTCATCCCATAGCACAGGGCTCAGGACTGTGTCCAGATGAGTCTGGAATAATTCCAGTGGGGGAGACTTCACACCCTCTCTGGACAATCTGTTCCAATGCTTCGTTACTGCACAGAAAAATTCTTCCTCACATTCAGGTGGAACTTCCTGGGCATCAGCTTCTGCTTCTCGTCCTATGGCTTGTCACCACCAAGCAGAGTTTGGCTCCATCCTCTGACACCCTCCCTTCATATACTTATATGCTTATACTTATAAGTCTTTCCTTCTTAGTGCCAGCTACGATGTTTTTCTATGCCTCAGCCCCTCTGTGAAGATCTAATGTATGGAGACCCTTACATCATTAGCCTTGACCCAGTTGTAGTGACTGTCCAAGAAAACAAAAAAGGAAAAGAAGAGCAGAAATCAGAAATCCAGAAATCTACAGGAAGCCAGGTTCACAGCTGACTAAACAAAGGCAGATTAATCTGCCATTACCTGAGACCAAGCTCAGAGACAGTTACTACAGAGCCACCAAGAAGCTGCAAATATTGCGTGTCTGAGCCCTTCAAAGCCCTGATATTCCATCTGTTTCTGCTCCATCAGTCACCCAGACTGAGCTTTGTGCTCACTGGGGACCATCCTACAGCTCCGGCAGCTGAGGTGTTCCTGCTCACTGATACGAGATCCAGTTTAAGGCAGCAGTTCCTCACCTTGCCTAAACTGGCCATTCCGAAGGATCTGATGGAAAGCTGGGTGCAAGATCAAAGCCAAAGGTATATCTAACCCCAGAGAAGCAGAACAGACATCAAAAGCACTGACAGGGAGCTCCAGATTTCAGCAGGGACTTCAGCACCTGAATATCAGCCTGAGTTACTCAACTAGGGAGAAGTTGACTCAAAGAACCACAGAGGAGGGGGAAAGCATTTTAATATGGAGGCAGGCACATTTATCAGCTAAAAGAAAAACCTCCCTCTCCATTGGGATTTGCCTTGGTAAACACAGAAGACTAAAGTCAACCAAATCACCCGGCCAACCCCTCACCCCACATCCAGCCGACACTCAGAGCCAGTCCCCTCTGCTCGCTCCAGCAGGATGCTCTGCAGCTCCCCTCCTCTGAAGTTTGCTTACATTACTGCCTCCCTTTGCTGACACTGGCAGCTTTCTCAAGCTTTTGCATAACTATTTTTTCTTGGATATACTTAATCTATCTTATTTTTATCCCATCTGTGAGAAAAAGTGGCTGCAGTGCAAAGCCATCTGCTTTGGCAGTGCCCCCAGCCCTGCAGATCCCAGGCCCCCTCGCCAGGCTGCTGTGATGTTTTCTGTTTATCTGGTGCTGCTCTTGGGCACTCACCCATGTCCTATCCCAAATGCACCAGGAATGTGCAAGTCCTCCTAAAGGCCTCTTTCAAGGTGAATTAACAGAGCCTCATGCATACAATATTGCTGAGCGTGGACTTTCCAACTTTTCTTTTTCCATATAAAGTTTTAAATGGGTTTAGACTGAAAACCTTCCTGAGGGATCTCGTGTGTTCTGCATACACGGGTCCTGCAAATGAAGTAGGATGGACTCCATGGGAGAATCTCAAGGTGTTCCCAGCAGGGATACAGGGACCAATAATGTCACATGTGCTCCTTCAAAAGGGAAACAGGGCCCAGAGGAGAGACAGTCACAGCTTTACCCAGTCAGCTGCTGGCAGTGATGGAATGCTGAGGATGGTATCACTTGAAAAGTAGGGGTGGGATGCCTGTTGTAACTGCCATGGGATTTATCCAAGGTAAGTCTGTGGCTGCTGTTATCCAGGAAGATGGGCTGAATGGTTTCACTAGTTCTTTTAAGCTTTTACTTAGGTACTTAAACAGCTGGATTTGCCTACTTTGTGAGGCTCCAGAGGGATGTGAGATGATGGCCAGTGATGGGTGCTACACCCTGGACCATGCTGGCTTGCCAAGTGCTGGAAAATTCTCCAGGATGCAAGGAATCATACAGCCATTTAAGTTGGAATAGACCTCCAAGATCATCAAGTCCATTAACCCAGCGCTGCCAAGCCCACCACTAAACCATGTCCCTCAGAGCCACACCTACATGTCTGTTAAATCTCTGCAGGGATGGTGACCCCACCACTGCCCTGGGCAGTCTGATCCAATGATTGACAACTCTCTCTGTGAAGAAATTCTGTCTAATATCCAACCTAAACTACTCTTTGTGCAACTTGAGGCCTTTTCCCCTATTCCTGTCACTTGTTTCCTGGGAGAAGAGATCAATCTCCACCTGGCTCCAACCTCCTGTCAGGGAGTTGTAGAGAGCCAGGAAAGTGAGGCTGTTTCTCTCCTTCTGCCACCCAAGGTAGCACTGCATTGGTACTAAGCCTATGGTTTGGAAGCATGAACAATATATCATTGTCACAATGAGATCTGCAAAACCACTTCAAGCAATTGTTTGCAAATTCGTTTGGGTTTCTAGGTCCAAACATTTGTAAATCCATTCCCACCAACTGGGAATACGTGAGTCAGTGACTATCTGACAAATCTCCAGTTATACAGGAAGGCAAAAAGACACCATCCTTTTTTAAATCAATACTTTTAATCAAAATTTCCTGAAGTAAACGAGTAAAACAAAGATGTTTTTTAAAAAGAACCTACCTGAGTACTTAACTCCCCCTTCCACTTGTCCCCACTTCTGAATGAAGGAGCAGGACACAAAATGGTCCCTTTATTAACAAGGACTGACAAGTCAAATTATACTCTTATGTCACTTCACCATCTTATTTTAAAAAATCCATATTCAACCTTGCACAACATTAGAAAGTTAATTTTATTTTTATATAATTGGGTAAACTTTGAATATTTACCTCTTCATTTTTATGTCCCCTCATTTCTTCACTAGCTCACTGACCAGCATAGAAATGTACAGGCATGGGTCTTCTTCATTTGTTTGCAGAATGCTTCAGACTTAGGGATTAATTAATTCAAAAGAACAGAGTACGTGGAGTTCTTGGGGAGAGGGATGTAATTACTGCATTTGAAGTTCTCCAGGAAGAATGTTAAAGTGGCAATTTTTTGGAGTTAATGTCTTTTCCTGCTGCTCATTCTGGCTGGAGGCATCCTCCTCTCTTTCCTGACTAGGAGCCATCTATTCCTTACTGAAACTCAGGAGATAAAGGAGATGCCTCCTGTGAGATTGGGTGGGGAAGAAGCTGTGATCCACAGGTGAAGCAGGGAAACACAAAAGACCTGGAATGCTCATTTTCCTAAGGATTTCACTTAAATTATCACCAAACTGCAAGCTATTTCTAACCACTAATTTCCCACCGCCTGGAAACTATTTTGAACAAATGTAAATGTACAAAATTTGGTTGATGATAGCCTTGAAATGTAGATCCTGGGAAGCCTGTGAACTTTAACAACTGTGGAGAAACAAAACCAGTTTCTTTTCATAACTTTGATCCTGTTCTAAGGGCAATACACAGGCACACGTAACGGATCTTTCCTTCCTCTCTATTTTCTTGCCAAGGATGCTCTTTGGAAACAGCTCTGTGGCTGCTCCATACCATTTATCCTCCAGAATGTATCAGATGTTATTTAAATAAATGCATGCTAGAGCTTTTCTACAGTGCCTCCTGGTAAACTGCAGCCATAAAGAGCCTACATTCAGGCTGAAGGGGACAAAAAAAGCTGAACTGAAGTCAAACAGAACAATTCCCTCTCATCCTATAGTACCAGACTCTGCATGATGATGTAACAGATCACTTAGAAGAACTAATGACAGATCACAGGTGTTTCCCCACAAACACTGCAGCCTGTCTTAGCACTGACTCCTTCTCCTTCCCCTTTGAACCTCACAAGAATGACTTGTCACTGTGTACTGCACCACAGCAGTGCCACAGCTGAATCAACGACCCAGGCATGGACCAGGGGCAAACAAGCCCACAGATACCCTCAATAGTCTATGGCCCAATGGAAACATGAAGGTAGAACTAATTCCTTTAAAAACCATGGATATTTTAAGTTTTCCCATACTGAGTTTTTAACCTGAATGTCCTTATGGCCCTTTGCAGATTGAAATCATCAGGTTGTTTCTGTAGACCAAAGTTCAAACCCTTGTGGGAGTTCACATTTTCCATGCAGCCATTTAGTCCCTACAGTCTCTATGACAAAAATTTTACTCGAAAGCAACACCCAAAACTCAGGAATTCTGTAAAAGAGAGGATGGAAGAACTGATGCAGTTCCTCAGATGCCTACCTTGGACCAGGTCTTGAAATTATAATTGCCCAGAAATAAAGTTTATGCAGATTCAAAAGATAAGCAGGACAAAACTATGACACACGCAAGCTGCATCCATTTACCAGTAAAGGAAAAGCAAATACAGATGGAACAGCAGATTTTTTTTTCCTGAGCTTCTGTTTGGAATCTGCTTTTTCTTCCAGGATCAACAAAACCTCCAGTTTCAAACTTTTGCATGTATGCTTTAAGAACTGGCATGCTGTGAGGTCTCGCTGCAGACAGCACGTGTTTTCTCAAGCAAAATATGGAACAAAAAGACATGGGAGGTTTTTTTACCCTTTCCCCCTTATTAACACAAAGTAATCATATGGAGCTTTTCAATTTTCCAGCACTCCATAAACAAGGAATGAAACCTCTGACAGATGCTTTGAGATAGCACCCCCACTTTGCAATGGGATAAGATGACCTTCCTCATGTCATAGAAGTTGGACTGGGGGCAGTCACAGGGTTTCTTGCTCTTCCAGCTGCACTTGGTCTCCTCCTCAGGTCCCCAGTGGTCCTGCAGGGCACATTAGGTCCCAAGAAGCCACTGAGACAGGGATATAATTCAGGATGCTTGCACCAAGCTGTGCTTGTTTGAAATAACTGTAGGCTGTCCAGGAGACATGAAAAGGCAACATGAGAGGTTTTATGTCCACTTCACAAGCTTGCTTCTCTTTAGTAGGTGGTTTTCCTCATATCTTTGCCTGGATTCCTGTATTTCACAAAAAATACCTTCCTTCCTCCCTAGATCAAGTTTTCTTCTGCTGGTTGCTGTATGTTTTCACTTCATCCCTGAGCTGACTCACACTGACCTCTGCCATGAGGGGAAAGAATCAAAGGTCAAGAAAGCTCTAGTGGTTTTTACATAGCAGTGAGTTCTCTAGTACTGAACATTTCACGTTCTGGAACTTTACCATCTATACTATTACACACCTCTCTCACAAGATTCGTTCTTGAGTATTAGAACAGCTTGCCAAGGAAACTGGGGGAATCGCCAGTCCCTGGAAGTATAAGTGTGTAGATGTGGTACCAAGGGCCATGGATAAGTGGTGAGCACAGTGGTGTTGGGTTAGTGGTTGGACTCAATGAAACTAGAGGTCTTTCCCAACCCTGTGTTTCCATGATTCTGTGATTTTAGTCCAAGCCCATTGGTAACCACCAGATGGAACCTGCATGTGTCAAGCAGATGAACCACTGGAACACTCAATGTCTTCGGACACAGGTGCTTCAACCTTCCTAAAATTTTTCTCCAACATCCATTGTGACCACCAGAATCAGCACTTTGCCCTAAGCACTTGTCTCAGAGGGAGAGATGACAATTCAGTTACTCATCTCCCCACAAAAGTTTGCAACACATACTCACTTCAGAGTTGGGAGCCTATTTGTCTGATTCTGGAGTCCACTTGGACTACTTTGACAATACCATTTACACTTGCTTTAAGGACATTTTATATACTCAGGAGGGGGTGAAAGCAGCTTAATGTACCTGAGAATCGTCCCACAAAATCTCCACCTATTCTGTAGCTGCTATTATCACACAAAATGGGAACAGCAAGTGTTTCAGAGAACAAACCATACCGGTTCAGGGCAAATGGGTGCAGAGGCTTTATCATTGTTGCAGTGCCAGGAAAATGAACAAATTTGCCCCCTGGGTTGAAGCTAAAGGAACAAAATTCTTGAGCCCTGCCTAAAATCACATGGGTCTGTTTGGCTCGTCTGATGTTGTTCCATGGTGGTTCACAAGCATTGCTCTGCCTTGCTGTGTGATGCTTGGCAGCCAGCTGCACAGTCAAAGCTGTGCAGAGAGCAAATGAGGGCCCTGATGCATACTTTTTTTTCTTGCAAGAAAGCTCCTGCCTTCAGAGACAACTCAACTACAGGCAAGATCCAGACAGAATCAGCAAGTATTTAGTGTTGTTGGAAAATAAAGTCAGATTGCATGTCCTGATAGCCATATTGATCCCCTTCTAACATGCATCATTTCTCTTAGTAACAACAGGCAGTGCCTTACACGCTGCTTTGCAAATAATGGTTAAGGTCAAGAATACTTACCTGTAGCCTGTCCTTTGCACCTGCAAAACCTGAGTTATGGAAAGTTGACTTGAGGCCACATTTAATAAAAGCATTACCCACATGTCACAATAGTGAACCTGTAGCCATCCCACCCAGCAGCATGACCTGGAGCACTTATTTTAAGCATTGAGGCATTCAGCAGAGTCAGAAGGAGTCAGGAGCACTGAATTTCTGAGGAGTGACTCAGAACCCGTACTGTACATGTAGGGTCCAAGGAGACAGGGTGTCTGGGAAGGGCAATTAGGTGTTCCCTCATGTGCCCAGTGAGGAGGGTCTGAGAGCCAGACAGCTGGAAAGACCAGGGATGTATCTGAACAGGCACCTGCCTCTTGGCTTGCTCCTCTCAGAAGCTGGCTGATATGGCACAGAAGCCTTTCCTAAATATCAGCTGGAATTTCTCACAACTGGTGCATGAGATATTCACCACCTGGCACAGAATCCTCCTGAAGGACAGGTGATGCAGACCCATGTAGGGAAGCACAACCTGAAGGTGGAGCTTGACTTAAATATGACCAAGGTGTACTTCTGTCTCTCTGGGAAGGGTTTCTGCTGCACTGCTGCTGTCCTTACATGAAATTCATGTTTTGAAGCAGTTTGTCAGGAAGCATTAGCATGCCTGGCAGGTTTGCTTAGCCTGGGCTTCTTCAAGTAAGCAAACAGAACGAAGGGAATTCCCAACTTTGCATGCTTAAACAGTAAGACTGAAAGCTATTTAGAATCCTGCTGACCAAATCTCAGATCTTGCAGGCTTGGTGCTGTTAAATCCTCCTTAGCAGGCTGAAGGGCACCCTTCTGACTTCTGAATTGCAGCAGGGGAAGAAAACACTTACAGAGCTCTTCAAGGAAAAAAAAAAAAAAGGCAGGAAGGAGGACTGGCCACTGACAGTTGATCACTCTCTGCTTCCACCTCCTTCTTGTGGGAGAGAGGTAAGGGATCTTCCTTACATTTTGGGCACATCTTTACCCCTTCATTCCTGTGCACACCTGGCAGCACACACTGCTGTGACATTCATGGCTCCCAGGAGAGCTTTTTGTACTTGCTCTGCAGTCCAAATCTACTAAATACACATTAATCTAATTGTAACCATTGTATCAAGCAGAGGAAAAGAATTAAGAAACTTCAGCTTACAATGTGCCAAAAATCAGATCATTGTGGATAATAAACAGTGAGAAAAAACAAAACAGGAGTCAGAGGAATAGGAGTCTTTCATGGTCACTGATGTAGTAAATCAGCACAGCAGACAAATGTAGTGTAAAGTAATATATCTGAGGGAAAGGACTGGACGTGAAAACCTATATTTAAATGTGACATTCATGCAGTACACTAGCCAGGAAAATGAGACTGATTTCATTAAAGAAAAATAAATCTCTGAAGACTGTACAATCCATCGATACATTAATAAAAAAGAAGGGGGAAAAAAGTAGTCCAAGCATAATTTAGGCTATGTCAGAGGGGAATCACAGCGACTAGTAAAATAAAAGGACTACAATATAGATTTTATTAAGTTAGTGAAATAGGTCTGGATGGGAAGCTCCAAAACACTGTCTTACAGGTAGTGTGAGAAGTACCAGTGAGGATTACAAGTCAGCTTCAGCTGCTGTCTCCATCCTTAGTACTGGGTCTGATGACCAAGAAGAAAACTCAGATTTGGTTAAAAAGCTCCTGGGATATATTTAAGATAGAGCCTGCATATTTAAATTATGGCAACTTCAGATGTTTTCAGTTTTTCACTGCACCAGTGAAACAACCCCCACTTCAAGGACAGGCAAAGAGAATAGAGCACAGATTCGTGGTCTTTCCATTGCCAATGGTCAGTAAAGGAGGAGTACGCTGAATTATTGTGGTCACAGAGGAAATCAGAGGCCAGATCTGTGTTCTTTTCATAACCACAAAACACCTCTGAGAGCTCTCCAAAGTGCAGGTACACAGAGGTATTTGCTCCAGTGAAAACCAGCCTCTGCTAGTGTGGGAGGGGACAGACTGCTCCGTGCTCCTAAGGTTAAGAGCAAACTGACTCTGGCCAAGGACACTGGAGGGAAACTCCTTGTTTTCAGCAAAGCCGTGGTTCTGCATGGGTGCAAATGGCCTGTGATGCACTCAGAGACTCATCCCCAGTGAACTGCTGGGAACTTCCATCAGGAAGGTGAGGTCCAGACAGCTTGAGCTGTGATTTCCACCAGTGGCTCTGTGGAAATCAGGTATGTCAGAGTGAACACCACAACACTGACCTTCCTCAGAGGCCAAATTTATTCTCAGCAGAGAAAGGAAACCTCTCCCAGTTGCCAGATTAAGCTGATCAAGAACTAACAAGGACTGGAGGAGCAGCAGCAGTGGCCTCCTCTGCTCTGCCTCCAGAGAAAAATCTGGCTTTTATTACAAAATTCCAGCCTGGAGCTTCCTCCCACAGGATAGACCAAGGAGGCCCAGACTTGTATGAATTAACCAAAAATAACACTTCCAGGGAGGGAGAGGATGATTGAGGGAATTGCTGATGGGATAGAGGCCTCTCACCTCCTTCTCACCAGTTCAAGTCCAGAAGTCAGGAGGGAGGGGAGAAAGCCTCTGACTTTGAGAAGTTTGTTGCCTTTAGCTGATTTACTGGGAAGCGACTGCCACAACCACCATCATGTCAGGCAGCCCCAAGCCAGTGGACAGAAGAACAAAAACTGTACTTCCCATCTCCACAATAATCCATTTTAAAGAGCTGTGGGTTGCATGTGGCAAGGCTCAGACTGATAGCAAGCTCCAGGCTTCACCAGCAAATATGTTTAAAAATAGCCAAAGCAAACAGGATTCTATTTGCAGAGGGAAGGAGGCAGGCACCTTTTTGGCCAGCAGCAGGGATATGGTCTGGTTAATCCTGACCATCTCCACTACACATCCTCATTCACATCCCATAAACAGAGCAGGGTTCAGCAGCTCCCTGGAGCAAGGAGGCAGCACTGTCCTCAGGTAGTGGCACTGCATCAGAAGAAGGAAAACAAGAAATTTGTGCAGGCGAGCTGAAGACTCACCAGAGCGTGTAAATGTTACCTAAATTTGTGCATCAGCATTTAAATACCACGAGAACTGGAGCTGGAGCTAAGCAAGAGCAAAGCAGATGAACACAGAGTGTCTGATTCAGCCTGGGAGACAGGGAAGCACAGGGAGCTGGGAAGCACCCACAAACTGAGCCAAGGCTACCCCAAAATCTGCTGCTGTTCCCCAGGAGAAGCCTATGAGAAACTAAAGCAGATGGCAGCCAACATGCTGGTGGGCAGCAGCACAGAGTCCTTGGAGCAACCTCGGGAGCACCACACCAAGCTCAAACACTGAAGCAGGATAAAGCAGCTCAGAGAAAAGGACCACCAGCACCATAAGAAGCCACCAGTGATGGGGAGATCTCTCCTGGGGGTCTCAGTGGCCATTTTGGGTTTGTGGAGCTGCAGAGGAGTCTGGCTTAGAGATGAGAAGTAGCACAGACCTGCTGTTAAACAGCAGGACTTGTTTCCCCTGCCCTTGTGCAAGATGAGAAAGGGGGAAGGGAAGCACATGTTCACCTCACCTTTTTGCAGTGTTCACAACCTGTGGCCTCTCAGAATACTGGTTACCCCACTGCAGTGGAGTGGCCGCCGAGAGAGGCTTTGCTCAAGGTAGGACTTTGGTGAGGTAATATAAGACAACAGGATTAAACTGAAAGAGACAATTTATGTTGTGCAACAGGAAATATTTCCAGACAGTAAAGTCTGTTGGGCTCCAGAGCACTTTCCCAAGGTAAGCAGCAGAACTGGAATGGCCATCTTTTGGCTCATCTGTCAAGGCTACATGAGCACTGTGTGGTGTGGAGAACATGCTTGCACAAGGAGAGAGACAGGACAGGGACCCCAGGTTTGCTGCTGTTACAGAAGTTCTGTGTAAAAACAGGTGCCCAGCATTTGCTTATACACAGAATAAATTTCTTTTGGCAGAAGAAAAAGATGAGATGTAGGGCAAGTGAGAAAGGGAAAAAAAAAAAAAAAAAAAAAAAAAAAAAAAAAAAAAAAAGCCAGAAAGGTCTTGGTGGAACTTTAGTCCCTTCAGTTCCCATCATGATCTCACCTTGAGTGGGTTTCTCTTGTTTTGCTTTCTCCTTCTCCCTTCCAAGTGTCAGAAAAAAAGCAGATATTAAGGGACTGACCTGCCCTCCACTGCTGCAAATCAAGAATAACATCACTGAAATCAGCAGGGTGATCTCAGCTTAAAATGAAGTGGGTTCACATTTAAATCCAAAAATATTAAGGATGAAATTATGTTCACCTCCCAACTAGCACATAGGTAAAGTTTTGGGATAGTTTAGAAATTGACTCCCGAAAACTGCACTTAAGACAGATGTTCATCTCTCAACATCTGTAAATATGGGTGGATTTCCAAAGGACTGGAGGTCCTATCCCCCCTTCAAGCACCCAAAGCAGTCCCTGAAGCTCAGTTAGCACCCCAGTCACCCTGCACAGGCAATGATTCCATTCACCTCAGAGCTGACTTTCCTGTTGAACCCCTGTGAAAATGCCAGTCTGCCACCCCATTTCCTTTCCCAAGGAGAATACAGAGCACAGCTCCAGGTAAATGCTGTTTCTTAGGCTCCTAGGAGGTGCTGGGAGCAACTCCTGCTTACAGTTTGTCTCCTCCCTCTGTTACATGAGCTCTTTACTCTCTTGGCTATGTCTCTGCTAGTAAACTAACCCCTGCCAGAGCCCATTCTTCAGCCCTGAAGCCAATTGGCACGGCCTGACGCCTACATATTATTAAACTGTCTTACACTCTGAAACAAGGTGACTACATCCAAACTGCCTTTGGAGTGTCCTGGCCCTTCCTGAACTCCAGCAACACCCAGGAGTTGTCTCAGATCAAGCCATGTGTGGTAGCACAGACCCTTGAGACCAGCTCACTAGTGCATGTATAAGCCAGCTGTGAGAATACTGAAAGTGAATACTTTTTGATAAATCCTTCAGTAGCACAACACTCAGAAAGAGTCTGGGAGATTGGAAGACCCAAAAAAGGATTTCCTACTCAACTTGATTTTTTTAAAAAGTGCCTTTCATAGAGGAACTGTGAAACAAACTTTGAGCTTTTACCTAGAAACTGGCTCCAGGCAAGGCTGTCAGCAAAAGTCTCCTGGGTCCTCTATTTGTTATGGCAGCAAGACAAGGGGTGCCAAGGGTGGACAGGGAGCTTGAACTTTTCCCCAGCCATGGGAGGAGATGTGCCTTGGCTGGAGGCAGGGGAGAGGGACTGAAGTGCTCAGGGGGAGCCCAAAACCCCTTTCCCACATACCCACCTTGTACCTTTTTCCACAGAGTACCCATCTTGTACTTTTTCATTAGGGAAGGGGGGACAGAGAGAACTCTACTGCCGAAGCAGCATAAAACGAGAGGGAGTTGAGGGAGCAACATGAATCCAGGAGGTAAACATATAGTACAGCCTTGGGATCGTTCTTCCTGAGGCCAACTCCAAGGCTTTTATTGCCCCACTTAAAATCAGCTGGTAAATATTGTACATATAATTGACCTTTCTAAATGCTGCTGGGTAGCCAGAGGTGTTGGGAGCTAATCCTGCCTGTGAAGACCCGGAGTTGTGCAGCACCGACTCTATCTGCCGGTGTGTAATGCTCTGCAAGCGCTTTCTTCCCTCTCTTACTGACACATTGAGATTTACTGCTGTGTGTCAGTGAGTTCAAGAAAGCCTTTTAACTCTGGAAGCTCCGGGAACCGGCTCCAGCACATGCTTCGGGATTTATCCGTCAGTTTGTTACGCCTTGTTTGTCCAAGAAACAGTCAAGACTGAACGAGTCAGGAATGACAGAAATAGTACATGAAGTCACAGTTGCTCCACTTTAAAGCACAAGCATTTGTGTCGTTTTCCTACCAAATGCATGTGCGTACAGCGAGCAAATAAGGCAATAGCAGAGGAAAGGCAACACAGGCAGGATTTTACAGATGCCAGCTGAGTTGTGCCCGCTCCTCCAAGCGAGGGTAACACAGATTTCCACACGTATCAGCTCTTTCTGCTCAGAAAAGCAATCCCCGGGACTGGACACGCTAACAAACCCCGTGAAAGCTGCCGCAAGCCAGCCCTGGGAGAAACCTGCGAACACTAAACTGAAGCTGAAAGACAAACACGTAAGAGAAAACGCTGAGCAGCCCTTGCTCTTTGCCTCACCTCCGCTCACTGCCTGCCCGGCTTCTGTACATCCCCGTGCTGCTCTCCCCCTCAGTTAAACAGCCCTTTTTTCCGTCAGTCACATCCAGCCACCGGCACAACAGCCCCAATGCCAGCCCTCGCAGCTGACCTGTCCTGCGGAGCACACCGGGCTCCCGTCCCCTCCCCGTCCCCTCTCCCACCCCAACACCCAGCACCGGCATCCCCTGGCCTCGCTCCCGACCGCCTGCACGGACGGCAGGACCAGGGCGGCGAACTTTGCCAGAGAAGGATGTTTTTTGCTCTCACCGCCTCAGGTTCCCAGCAGCCTGGGACGTACAGCGAGCTGCGTGGAGAGAAGAAAGTTCTTCTTAGCGTTCTGTTTCTTGGCGTTCCTGGCAGCGANAGCAGGAGTGGTGCGATGATGTTAGACACTAAGAGCAGAATGCCATTTTCAGCAGTTTCCTGGCTTTTCTAAGCTCTCGAACGCTCCAGCGTGTGCCGGAGGGCAGCAGGCAGCAGCAAGGTCCCCCCGCATCCTGTGCGGCCGCTCCGCCCGGGGCTGCAGGGAGCCGCTCCGAAATGCGGCACTGCCCGCAGCTCCCGGCACAGGGGATGGGCCGGGGCTCCTGGGGTGCTGTGCCCAGCCTGGGGAGGAGCGCACGGCCCCGCGCACCTCGGGGACAGGGCAAGTGGCAGCCCAGGCACCCGCGAGACACCCGTGCCAATGGCACGAGTCACACAGAAGCAGAAAATCACACGGAGTGCGTGGTCAAACCTTTGCTT
>VYXD01005452.1:551436-646434 GCA_013397195.1 Hylia prasina
AAAGTTCTTCTTAGCGTTCTGTTTCTTGGCGTTCCTGGCAGCGAGCGGGGAGCTGAGCCCGTGGGGACAGCAGGAGCAGGAATGCGGCGTGACAGGCGGGAGCGTGAGGTGTGCCCGGCGCTGTCACATGCTCCCCAAAAGCCGGCGGCCGGGAGGGCGGACGCCCCGCGCGTCTGCGGGAGCGCTGGAGCGCGGAGCGAGCGCGGAGCGAGCGCCGGGGAGGGCAGCAACAGGAAATGACACAGAAACTTCACCAGGCTTCAATCCAAACTTGGCCCCTGACATGAAAGAGAGGGGAGGCAATTGGGAGCGGGTGGGGGAGAAGAGAAATTTTTCCCCCTCATTAACCAGCGTAAAAATCTGCTGACTGGNCCTGGGGTGCTGTGCCCAGCCTGGGGAGGAGCGCACGGCCCCGCGCACCTCGGGGACAGGGCAAGTGGCAGCCCAGGCACCCGCGAGACACCCGTGCCAATGGCACGAGTCACACAGAAGCAGAAAATCACACGGAGTGCGTGGTCAAACCTTTGCTTGGGTGGATGCAAGAAACTTCCTCTAGTGAACAAAGTTGGATGGACACTTCAGAAGCATATAATCATAAAATCATTAAAGTTGAAAAAGACCTCAAATGTCACCAAGTCCAACTAACAACAGCATGCTCACCACAAAACCATATCCCCAACTATCACACCTACACATTTTCTGAATACTTCCAAGGATACTGACTCCACCATGTCCCTGAGCAACCTGTTCCAGTGCCTGACCAGCATTCCATTGAAGAAATTTTTCCTAATATCCAATCCGATGGATTTTCTAATAGCATTATTCTTAATCTATTTGGATTATTTTCCTAATATTCCCTCTAACTTTTCAGCAAGGCAAACCCTCTGAATACCTCTCTATATGCTGGGTGCAAGGGCACAACAGCTATCGGCAGTTTTTAAAGCATCCTTTACACCTAACACATAAAATGTGTCCTTCACAGGCAGCCCAGACCTAGCCTGACTTTGGGCTCTCTGCAAATCCCACCTGCCCTTGCAGCAGGCAGTGCCATAAACTCTGGTAGGAGCCCATGGAACTTTCTAAGGGGTCTCCATCTTCCTGATTTAGTTCCCACACCACCGCTGAAAGGCGAATGAGATGCCCACACAATAAGGTCACTGTAGATTGAACAGAAGGTCAAATGCTGTTTGGAAAAAGCTGTCTCACTCCTCATCCTACTGAAAGCTGTCCTACCATAATAAACCATAGGGACAGTTGGAACCCAGGCCTAAGCTTGGATTTAAGTCTTTCCTGAAAAGAAAATATAAACATAGCCATTCTGCCCATAAATATGAAAGTGGTGAGAGATATTTTTTCCTAAAAATTTACTTTTCTCAGGCTAAAGATGGCCTCACTGAGACCTCTTCATTTAGCAATCAGTTTTATAGGAATATAATATTCCAAATAAAACAAGAATTTTAAAATATTCCTATTTAATAGGAATGTTTTACAGCCAGGTGAGATCACTCATTTGATAATTTCCCTTACCTGGCCTGATCACCTGCATAAATGAAGCCACAGAATGGTGTCCCAGAACAACACCTGAATCATAATTACAAATTATGGCACATCATGCAAGGGCATAGCCCCCCTGAAACAGGGAAGGACAATCCACCCCCAGATAAGTTATTTCAGTGGCTATCACCCCGTCAAGAAGAAGGGCTGCCTTTCTGATCTGCATTTGTCTGGCCTCACTCTCCACCCTCACCCCTGGCCATCACTCATCAGTCTCTCCAGGAAGCTGCAGATCAGGCATGGACAGAGAAAGCTGCAGCCCACCAAGGTACAGCCCATCCTCAATTTACCCCCAGAACAGCAGGAATATTTCAAGCCCAGGTGTAGCTGGGGACCCTCCAATATTTTGGTTGAAAGCAGCCAGGCCATGAAGCTTTGGGTGGAAACTGAAGCCTGCTCCACCCTCACCATGCAAGCTCAGCTTTACAAAACCACAGACAAGTCATCTCGTAACCTTGTCCTGAATAAATAAAAATAGCTGAGCTTTTTTAGTCTCTCACGGTAAGGCAGATTTATGGACAAACCACAAACCGTGCCTGTCACTCTTTCAAGATCCATTTCCATTGCATTAAAGTTCTTTTTCAAATGTGCCTACCAGAACTGAATGTGGTATTACCTCACCTATACTGTAAATTTTTAACAGACTTGGACTCCTATCCAGCTGCTCCATCAGATGCATCCCTCTCTTTGCTGTGCCTCTGTGAATGCAGTAGCGACCGAACAAGCTGAATTAGGGATTTATTGTTATAGTATCATTTTACTCCAAACTTCAACCTTAAACACAAAACACTTTCAGATTTGGCATTTATACAGTGTTCAACATATGCTTTGATCCAAACAAGGGCTTTGACCTGCCTAACCCTTGGTGTATTTTTTTCACTCCTGTGAATGACTTGAGCACAAGCGTACGGTATCGTCTGTCACTTCCTTAATGAGAGGTTATTTTCAATTAATCAAAGAAATATAAACAGAGCCTTGTATCAAGTTTAAATAAGCTCAGAATAGTTCTGCCCTTAAAACAGATGTCTAAAGCTGTGTCTCCTTTCAGATCAGAGCTAGTACACTGTCAAGAAGAGATCTTACAGATCTATTTGTTCAACCAGCTCAAAAAAACCAAGTATCAGCTCCAAATCCTGACACAGTCCAGTGTGGCCCATTGAAGTCAGTGAATTGGGCAGTCCATGATGCAGATTAGGGTAACCAGGCCAAAATCAGATTTGTGATGTCTTTACAGATTAGAGAGAACAGCAGAAGGGAATTAGATAGCACCATATTATTTCAAAGTAAGGCTCGCCCGGTATCAAGCCCAGCACACCATGGCTGCTTCCCCATGGGTCTGATCGTGAAGAGGTCAAATAAGAAAATGAGAAGAGGAAGAGATTAACTAAACAGGCCTAGGTCTTCAGTCCCAGGGCCAGCAGGCACAGCCCCATGAACACTGGAGGCTAAATGCCCTTAACCTCCAAAAGAGAATGGCCCCATGCAGACCATTTGTTGGGAACAATCTCTGCATCTGGTCAAGCTATGCCAGAGACTTGGCACCCCACTCTGGGATAAGCAGGAACCATGATAACATTTAACACCATAAAAGTTTTCCAGTGCAGGGCCCTGGTGCTGTTTAATTAACTTAACCAATAAACTAAATAAAGCTAATTTCAGAATTATAAATTACCCAAAAGTCCCTCCAGACCTTTTCTTCATCCTGAAGCCTTGGGTAAATACAGGCTTGTCCTGGGAGTCTCAGACTTTCCCACAGAGCTTTAACATCCTTATTTCTTGTGCTTCAGACATTGGGTTTTGTCTGTAAGCTCTCGAAGGTAAGGAGCACATCTATTCCTAGAGCTTGGCCTTTGCTTGTCATTCAAAAAAACCAGTGTTTTAATCCCTGGGGTGGGATGTATCTGCACTCTGCTTAGCCAGCTCAAGGGTAGATATGAGCTAAATTCCTCTAGTCCCTCTCTAGTCCCTCTTAGTCCCTCTCTAGTCTCTCTCTAGTCCTCTCTAGTAAATAGAGGCTGGCCCTTTTGGAGGATAATTTGTTTTATCTAAACACAGTTTAACACAGATGAGATGAATCCCCTCTGGAGCTGACCCTCCTGCTGCAGGGATTACTAGCCTAGTTAATTATTTCAATCTCTGCACCTAATTTTCTGTGTCTACCACGGGGGTCAAAAATAAGGTATGTGTTTACCTGTCAGACCAAAACACAGATTGTTTCATATCTATAAAATAAATATTATAATGGTGTTGTCACGACTCAGAAACAAGTCATCTTGTGTAGCCTCTAAATGAGGTAAACTCTGATTAGGCCATTAAGTTGTCATGCAGTTACCACTGGAGCCCAAGATGCTGTGTGGCACTAAGGTACATGTTCCTAGCAGGGATCCACTCTGGATTACAAGATGTCAAGGTAGGGGCAAAGCTACCATGTCTTTTATTAACTGACCATTCTGGGAGTAATAAATGACTTTTCAAAGGGAATTAATCTGAAAGAACTTCCTGAACTTGTTTTTGTTGTACACATATACATGTATATATATAATTAAACATCTCTACACTGAGTGCCATTTTCCCTCACTAAAAATACTCACTATAATCAGTCAGCTTTTCTGAAAGTGTGTTCTGATAATCTGAGCTCATTCACAAATAGCACCTGCAGCAACACCCACTAGAGGCAGGGGAACACATTTGAGAGTATTCACTCAGCAACTTGCTTCCTTGAAAATGAGCATCACATTTCCATTTCTACCAGGAAATAGGAGCAGAGGAAGGGAAAACTTGTCCATTTGGCTTGTTGCAAATGGACAGGTTTTGCCTGTTTAATTTGTGAGGATGGGCAACATGCAACTATTGAGATTCCAGGGTGAAATAACACACATGCATTTGGCTGCTATAGAAAGGGAATTTATAAGGGTTTTCTTTTTATTTGTTTGTCCTTCTTTTATTTCCATTTTTTTCAGTCCAAATGGCATCATGGTCTGTAGTGGAATCCACTGGGACCTGTGGCTGAAGGACCTGCACAACCCTGGTTAAGGATAGAGGAGGGGAGCCAATCTTTTTTTATCCTTTTGGCAGATCTGTAACAAAAACCATAGTATGAATCATGTGCCAAAATACTCGATTTATTAACTATACTCTCACCTGGGGAAACCATTTCTGTTCAAAAGAGTACCTTAAACTGCTTACAGCATCAGGATTAAGGTGTGGTGAATCCAAACAGAAGGAATAGTCTCATATAATTTTTTTTCTTTAATACCTTTCATTTCATCCTAGATTCCCTGAATCCCACAAGAAAAATTATAATGCCTCAGAGATGTATTCTTTTCTGGCTTTTGCAGTTTTCATATGTTAATATTGGACTATCTGCTATTTTACAAAAAAATATTTGTATACCTTTCCTTGCATGTCTGCTCCTCCTCATGCTATTTTGGTATTTATGAAGGCAGCTACATAAACTTCAGGGGCAAATGTCCTTTAAAAATTAATGAAGATCTGTAACACATCCTATATATTTTACAAAAGGAGAAAAGCTGGTTTCTTCTTCTTGCCCCTCCCTGCTCCCCTCCACCCCCAAACAAATAGGAATTGTCTCTCCAGTCTGCCTCTCTCCAGAAAAATCTGACCTACAAATGGCTTTCTCGTAACTCAGCAGACTAGTTTAGTCCTCATATGGATTTATCATTAACCACATAAGCACATGTTGTCCATTTTGCCCAACCTAATGAATGTGCTATAAATAAAATAACTCTAAAAGCAGGTTTCACCATCCTTATCCAAGCTGTTGCTGCAAGTCCTTGTAACTCCAAAACCCATTTACATTAGAAACATTAATCACTTGATTATAATTCAAAGCATGAGCTCTCTACAGCTGAAACTCCCTAGCACTTGACTTTGGCTAGACCTCTAACCTCAACTTATCACTTTCAGGCGTACTCCACATTTTCTTCTCCAATCTGTCACTAATGTAGGAAAGACGTGGGAAGTTGCTTTCAGGAGGTATTTTTAACCTAGGAGTGTCTCATTAAAAAGAGAGCTTAGTATAGAAACTCTGAAACAAAACCTTTCCCACTTCACTTAGCACAGAAACCTGAAAATACCAGAGGGGTATTTCACCACAACTCATTTCGCTTTAAACCAAGGCAATGTAAAGAAAAAGGAAGCTCTTTTGGAAAAGACACTGTTGAGTGTAATTCCTGTCTACCCCACAAATATTTTATATGATCATAGGATTATCTGTAGACCTTTTTATTTTCCATCTTGAATGAAGGAGGCTGAATCAAGCCATCTATTATTTTGACTTGCCTGCTCATTCATTAAGAGTGTAGTTGTATAGTTTGGGTTGTTTCTACTTATTTCAGCTGACAGCATGGAGATCATATTCCATCTTGACCAAAGGCTTTAAAAGCCGAGAGAAACAAAAGATTAATCGTAGGATATTATTTTTAAGCTTCATGTGCTTTAGTCTGGAAATAGAAAGGCAAAGATAAAACTCCCAGAAGGACAGCCACAGCTAATGAGAGCCTGAGAGGAAATGATCACACATTCTTAGTTTTTCTGATGGATGTCCTTCTAGCCTTATTAATCAGAACTTTGTGGTGCCGATAAATCACCGAAGTATGATAACAGATGAAGGTGAGTTTGGATGTAAAATGATCCATGGTGAAGGATTACAATAAAGGAGGAAAGGGAGGACAAGCCAAATACAGTTTTATAAACTGCGTCCTCAGCTTGTGAGGACTTGTAGATAATAAATGTCATTCCTTTTCGACATTATCTAGGCGATTAAGAATGTTTCTTGATGTATAACTGCTAGGAAGCCTCTGTAGCACCTTCTCCAGTTACCAGGAGGTTTATATTACATCAATAGCTTTAATTTTCCATCAATTATGATTTCATTTACAAAGAGGAACTTTAAAGTACCTTTCTTCCTTTAACCACTTTTTGAGGAAATAGACTCCAGAGGCTGGAAAGGAGAATCCATGCAGAACACTGATGGTTTTGATCTTGCAAGCTTTCTCAGACCCTGCTTTGAAATTCCTGCAAGTTTTCTGGTATGACCTTATCCTGCCTGAATGATCCTATGTCACAGAGGTGTCAGCAAGGTCTCCATGCCTCCAGTCACTCTAGATACAGAGTTGTTGGTTTCTATATTCAGCAAAAACCACCCATCCATCAATTCACACATGTCAAAGTTTGTGGTTTACAAAGAAAACCTTTCCCAGGGCACTTAAGAAATAAATAAATGCATTTGAGATGCTGTTATTGGTGAATCAGTTCCATTCCCTGCTTTCTACCAGTGGTTTTTATAATGCACAATACAGCCCTGGCCATCTGAATCAAACCAAAGCCATGCTTACGTACTGCAAATTCAAAATAAAAAAAAATTTAAATAAGGTAACTTGCCAATAAGGCAAAATTTGCCTTAAGCCAGGAGAGCCAGAGGTATAACAGACACCTAGGAAAGAAAGGACAGAAGTGAACTGAATACTTTTGAGGATGCTCCCAAATGAAATAGAATTTTGGATGCTGCCCTGTAGCTTTTATTTGGTTTGTGCCACAACACAGAGAGATCTTCAAGCTGATGCCCTGCCAAGCTTTGCTAAGTCATGCTGCAGGACAGCACTTGGTAGGGAGACGCACCAGCTTGGTCCAGATGCAGTGAAATTATGCCAGGGACATCATCTGTTGAACTGATGGACCCCATCCAGACACACAAGAGCTTGGAGGTTCTGTGGGTGTGTCTTAGGTTGCAAAGCAAGATGTACCAAAATTATGTATTCTATTGCCATCTGTTAAAAGCAGGTGGGGCAGTGTTTCTTTATCTCTTCCACGACCCATCCTCCCTCCCATATCTCGTGTTAATGGGCCCTTGAGTCTCACTGCATGACTGATAAAATTACATCACCCCATTGGGAGATGCTCCACTCCCAGGGAGGAGCCAAGCATTCCCACCTGGATAAAATCTGAGATTTGGAGCACCAGAGCAGCCTGTTTCCATTGGATTCCCAGAGGAAGACGGGACCCATCTACACCACCATTGAACCTTCAGAGGAAAATTTCATCCTTCTACAGGATCATTGCTTCAACAGAACCACATCTGTCACTCCAGGAGAACCACAGCCACCATTTAATTGGACAGCTACCAACACCCTGAACAACAAAGTGTCAGGTTGAATTCTGACTTTGTCAGTGGATTTTTTGTACTACTGTATTTTTATTTTAATTTTCCTAGTAAAGAACTGTTATTCCTATTCTGATATCTTTGCCTGAGAGCCCCTTAATTACAAAATTATAATAATTCAGAGGGAGGGGCTTTACATTCTCCATTCCAAAGGAATCTTCCCAAAGAGACAAAGTTTTCAAACCAAGACAGGGTGTCAGTCTTACTCCATGTGGAGCCAGCCCAAACATGTCCATACCATACTGTATTCTGTATTCTCTAGGTATAAACCAGGGATATAGTTGAGTTTCATGGCACTTCTCAGAGCTTCCCTGGCTGGGATGACAGCTGAGGTGTCTCTGGCACCATCTGCCCAAACACTCCCAATTCCAGGTTGCAGTAGCTCACAGGGAGATAGAAAAACTGGGCAGAGGGACATCCTTTGAAGTGATTAGATATCTCTGAAGAAAATAAGGCAAATCTATCCCTGTAATGCCATTTTGTACTCCATGGAATAGTGGGGACAGCATTTCTGTTACTTCTGTTCTTGCCAACATTTTTGCATGTTGCTGTTTAATGGGAAGTACTGAAAACACACATGAATGGACACTAAATTACAGAATATCCCTTCAGGCTTTCGAAACCATCATGAGTATGAACAGGGGACAAGTGCATGTGAACATAAATTCTAAGCTGAGATGTGTCGTTTTACCCATATAGAAAGTGGAGTGGAGAAGAGAGAAAATTAAGAACAAAGGACAATGAGGAAAGAAAAGAGATGCGGGAAAAGCCCTATAAATAAGCTTTAGCATTTGAGAAAAACCAAGCAGAATACCTGGTGGGTGCCCAGTGTTGCAGTCTGAGGTCTGCTGTGTATGGATGCATAAGTCTATGACATGGAAATGAGTCAGAATTGCTGTCCCAGGGAACACACTCCACTGGAGCAGTCTAACTCCTCTCAGGGGGGTATGCTGGACTTACAGATCTGATTCTTGCCAGATGTCTGGCCATAGACAGCTGATCACCAGCAAATTATTTTAAAATAGATTTCAGTTGAGACAAATCATTTCCACCGCAAGAGCACTTAATTCTTAAAATTCAAAGAACTGAGTGCTTGAAATCAGCAAAGGAATATCCTTAAATTACAGTTTCATGCTGCAAAGCCTCTGCTCTTGAAATGTGGAGGCAGCTCAAAGAAATAAAGGGGTATCCAGGCCCTCTTCCTGCTGCTCTTGAATGAAGTATGGTATGGATTTCTAGACCTGGATTTAGGCCTGGAAGCACATCTGGAGGGTGTCTATTCCTTGCATATGTTAGATTTGTGCTACATTAAAGAAATCATGACTTCCACAAACACAAATGATGAAGAAAATTCCTGGCCTGAAACTAAATATTATTGTTTATTATGTCACATTGAGACTGACTCCTGCAGAGATGATGGCACCAAAGCCATGAAACGTCAGCTGCAGAGCCTTGGACTGCTGTAGCAATGTTCCTGTGAAGGCAACTGATTGAAACTCCACCATCCTGAGCTAAGGCATCAAATCATCCCAATCCACATGGTGACACCTATCAAACAGGAGTCACCTCACTGCAATACTCACCCTTATCTGCTGGAGAGGAGGAACTGCAACACAAGAAAATGAGGAGTCCTTGGCAACAGAGAACAAGACAAAAGAACAAATACAGCCCTTCTCAGCAAGCTCACCTGACACAGGAGTTGGAGATAAAACACTCCTGGCTTCCAGTGCCAGTGATATGCCCAGGAAGAAACCTTCTCCTTCCTGGCATTGCATTTGTTAAGTTGAATGGCTCAAAAAACCTTTAAAATTGGATGTGGAGCTACCTCTGGTCACAGGAACAGCCCTGTCTCCAGCAGCAGCACTGCTGCTAGGGAGCATTACATAAACAAGTTCATGTCAGGTCACAGTCAGAAGACAGGCAGAGGCAGAAGCACTCCAGCAGGCATTATTTTTCCACAGCACAGCCAAAAGCAGGCAAATTTTTTAAGAACAGTAAAATGCCACTGTGTTTGCAGACACTATCTATTAATAGCAGGATGGATTTTCAGTCAGTTTGTACCACAGATACCAACACCATCTTTGCTACACTGAGTTGATGAAAGTGACATAAATTTTCAATGAACAATTATATAAATCAAGGTGCAAAACTCACTGGGGAACCTGCAGAATTCTCCACGATCTTGATTCAAAGATCTGTTCCCAAATCCAAATCCATCCAGGAAATACTTACCCATGAGTGTGTCCCATGTGCTATAGAAGAAAGCAGGAGATCAGTGATCCTCTTCTTGAAAATTGAACAGGTAGGAACAGACAG
The DNA here is from genome assembly GCA_013397195.1 of Hylia prasina. Lineage (NCBI taxonomy): Eukaryota > Metazoa > Chordata > Aves > Passeriformes > Sylviidae > Hylia > Hylia prasina. Next base: position 561,488 of record VYXD01005452.1, read on the forward strand.
AGGAGTGATTAAATCCTTCCTCTCTCTTGCATTGCACTGCTGATGCTTTCTCATTTTTAATAGAGATTATAGAGCACAAACAGAGAAGCCCATGAAAATGCAGAGAGGGTTCAGCAAGGAACCACGGGCTTCAGCAAGGAAAGTGTTCACTCTCTACAGGGCAGGAACAGGGGTTCCCAAACCAGGATGGATCCTGAGTCCTGAACTGGAAATGATCATAGACCTGGATGTGCAAAGGAAAACTGTATTGTGGTCCCATGAAGGGTTTCAAAAATAGGAAACGTTGGGAATTGCTGATCTTAAGGAGTTTAGTTAGATGCCTATAGTCATGTCATCTTAAGTTTTAATTATTTTCAGTATCTCAGAGTTGTATTTCTACCCTCAGAAAGGTGATGAATTTGAGCAAGGGGCTTACCATGTGAGTGTCAGAAAAAAAAATTAAAAAAAAAAAAAAAAAAACCACAGGACAAATAAAATCTATCTGACCTCCCTGAATCCTATAAATTTTGCCCCAGCTTGTTATCAGATGACAAACCCTTCTCAGTAACTCCAGTGTGTATCAAAACTGGCCATTGCAAAGAAGCACAGTCATATTCTGTAAGAAATAACACAAATCTATTTATAATGCACCTCTTACTGGGTTTTAGCCATTAATCATTGACCCATCTGCATACCCAGAACTCAGCTTTGCCAACAAGTTCCAGAGTCAGATTCCTGAATCAAATATTCCCCGTTCCTAATTTATGCCACTCTAACATTTCAACCTGAAATCCCCAGTGCCTCAGAGAAGGAAGGTTTCTTTTCAACAGGCAGCAGCAGAGCTGACAGGGAATGCTGATGCTAAGCTCCCAGCCTCTGCTATTTTTGAGCAATGTCTGTCATGTCAGGCTTGAGAGATGGATATAACTATGGGACAGGTATGGGCACAGAGATATTTGATACCAGAAACTCATCCAGCTGAGAACATCATGGCACAGCAAATCTCTCCTCCACTGTCTATTCCAGTTTCCTGAAGAACTCTGGAATTCTGTGCCTGTATCTTTGTTGTCTGCACTTAGGATATCTCCAAGACCATAAGAAGAAAATGGTTAGCAACTGTGATCCTCTGGATCAATGGGAAAAGAAAAAAAGGGTCTCATCAAAATGGTGGAACAAATTCCTTTAGGAACTGCAGATTACTTCAAATCCCATTCCCTTTCACTAAAGGTAGATGGTTCAATTCTTTTGCATCTGTTATGTGAAATAAAAGTGTAGCTACTTGCTGTAAAAAAAAATAAAAATGTTTCTATAAATATATTACCAACCAAAGAAGGGTTGAGAATCTCCATCCTTTACTGGAAGCACAGGAAACCATGATGACAGAGAATGAGGAAAAGGCAGATGTACCTGCAAGGAGGTTATAGCAAGCTGGGGATCAGTCTCTTCTCCCAGGTAACAAGTGATAGGACAAGAGGAAATGGCTTCAAGTTGCACCAGTGGAGGTTTAGATTGAATATTAGGGAAAATGTCTTCACTGAAAGGGTTGTCGAGCACTTGAAGAGGCTGCCCAGGGCAGTGGCGGAGTCTCCATCCCTGGAGATATTTAGATGTGTAGATGTGGCTTTGAGGGACATGGTTTAGTGTTGGGCTTGGCAGAGCTGGGTTAATGGTTGGACTTAATGATCTGAAAGGTCTTTTCCAACCTTAATGGTGCTGTGATTCTAAAATATGTAAGAAGATACACATTTCACAGAAGTCAAACTGCCTTAAAATCCTAAGAAAATAATATGCTGCACTTCAAACACTCTTCCCCAGAGGACAGGTTATAAAAACAATAGTTGAAAGATGTATGATGATCTTGCCTAATGCACTACCAGAAGATGTTCCCATGCTCATCTGATGGGTGCAGGAAAAGAATGGAAAATAACATAGCTGGGCTCAGACCAGGTCAGGTGATCTTTCCAAAGATTGTTCCTGTCTCTTTTCTCAAGAAGAACGTACCCAAGAGACTCTGTATGCAAACAGCTACTCAGAAGGGAGCATGATACAATAATAAAAACCAACAGACACATTTAGAATAGCATTAAAAATTAAAATTCCTTAGTGAAATCCAGTAGTTGCTTGTTATGTATGTGTCCAGCCCACTGAAACACAATGCTGCCCTGAAACTTCAGGAAGATTTTAGGAGGAGGTAAATAAGTGGATGCTCTCCATACACCACACATTAAAAAGGAGTAATTAGGCCTATCATCATGGGCTTGTCTGCAGCACATCAGTCATGGGCAAAATCACAGAACATCTGTGACAGGGCTCAACAAATAAATAATTAATATACATTAACAACGTGTAATGGAAAAGGAGTCTTATTAATTAATCCAGTCTCATGTTTTGATGAGCCTACAAACGAGGTTGATAAAAGTAATAGTGTTGAGGTAATGGGCTTTTGAAGAGCACCAAATTTGAATTATTGAGTAATATACTTGGCTGGTTTAAAATAAACACAGTATAGTGTAGATTAATTGGAGACCAGCTGATTGCTTTCCAAATTAAATAGTAAATGGCAAATGTTCACTCAGCAAGTGAACTTTCAGCCCCCTATAGATGTTGGCTTACCAGTTGCTATTTAATGTTTTTCTTGCTGACACAGGAGAAAAGGTTAAACTATTATTTAGTAAGTTTGTGGAACTTTGGGAAGTAGCATGGAATACAGACGACAATAAAGCAAAACAATCCCAAGAGGAATTCAGTAAACTGCACACAAGCTAATAGTGTGGATTTCAGTAAAGTCCTGAATGTAAGATTAAACAGTGGAGAACTTGACTCTCAGGCATGAGAAAGGAGGCCAGAAGAAAACTGGAAAAAGCCTAGAAAGTGATAGAATCTAAGTGGTGTTACATAGACATCTTCAGCAGCATAATGCATGTACTAAAGATGTAATACCAAGTAGAAAAAGTGAAGAAATTATATAACAACCCAACCTGGCACTGGTGCAACTGCTGCTGGTATTCAGAGCCTATTCTAGAGGCTGCAGGTACTGAGGAACTAAAAATAATTGAGACACAAAAATGAATAAAGAATTGGGAAACCTAATTCTGGAGAAAGACATGAGATGATTTGCATCTTTAATTTTACAAAGAAAAGGCTGAGAGGTTTCTTAATCACTGACTGTAAGTATTCAAAGAGAGAACTGGAATTCTTCAACCTTAAAAGTTCTCGTAGTGTCCAGTAGGTAGAAGTTAAATCTAGACCTTCAGAACAGATACAAATATGGTTTCTTTGACAATTTTGCAAGGGTTGTGGGATACTTACAGTCACTGGGAATCTTCAAATCTTTTTTTTTTTTTTTTAAGTTTCACTCCAGTTCAAACAGCAATTAATTTAGGGAGGTCTTATGGCCTCTTGAACTCAGTAATTTATCAGTCAAGTGACAGGGCTTCAAATGCTTCTGTGGGAGGTTATTTTACAACCTAATAAATGTCATCTTTGGGAAAAGTTTCACGGGATTCTGCATTTATCTTTAATACACTACTAATGGACTGCACTGAGTAACTGATTCCCTTGTTTTCTGTTCTTATCAAAGCACAATTAAAATAATGATCTTTCAACAGATAATAACACCTTTTCTAATACTTGTAAAGAATAATCAGAGAATGAATCAAGCAATTAATTCTTAATTCTTAGTCATCCCTCCCACTCAAGACCCAAACCAATGTTCACTTAAGCACAGGAATATGTGAGGAATGTTTCCTTCAGACAAGCACTGTAGAGGAAGAGGGAAATTTGGTATTTGTGACTCTAAGATTGCCACAGTTTGCAGTATCTCTACCCAAACAAGAAGACTACACAGAGAAAATGGAGATTCTTGCAGGAGCTGAAATAAACATGCTCCTGTGGTTAACACTCGCTCCTTCTCTCCATCTTCACTTGGTTTTTGGCTGTGGGTTGTCCCTTTGGTTGCTTATGCTTTAATTTCCTTCATAATCCCAAACCTGCTACTCAGTGTCTAAGCACTGTGTTTCCTTAAAACCACAAAAAATCATAAAGTCATGGATTTGTTTGGGTTGGAAAAGACCCTAAAGGTCCTCTCATTCCAGTGCCCTGCCATGGGCAGGGACACCTTTCACTACACCAGGTTGCTCCATGCCCCATCCAACCTGGCCTTGAACACTTCCAGGGCTGGGGCATCCACAGCTTCTGTTCCAGTTCCTCACCACCCTCACATAAAGAATTGTTTTATCCAATATCTGACCTAAAAAAGCACCATCTGAGGGGGCACCTGGAGTTGAACCAGGGACCTCTTGATCTGCAGTCAAATGCTCTGCCACTGAGCTATACCCCCTGCCTCACCAGTGCTTTTCTGTAAAGGAAACCCATGAGCACATTCCCTGCCCCAGGGAATTCACAGCATGGAAAATTAACCAGCCTTGCAGAACTGGTCCAGCACAGACAACCTCACTGCATTTTCTTCCTGAGCCTTGCAGAAGACACACACAGGGCTGTAGGACTTCTGGGGTAGCACAGCAATTTCTTATGAACAAATAAAAACTGAACCTTACAGCTGGAGCTGGACAGTGCCAGCCAATGAATTGCAAAATGATAGAAAAATTGCTCTGCATTGCTTTAAACTCCCTCCCTGCACTTCTTTCCAAATATGGAACTGGATTACCTGTCCAGCTCCTTTGTCCAGATGTGCACAGCAAGGCCAGCTGCATTGCCCATCCCTTTTCTCAGCCAGCACCATTCCCTTCTCCCCTCAACAGGGCAGCTGGACACCCACAATCAGAGGTAACAGTGACATGGTGACTCCAGGGACTGAATCTCCGTCTCAAAACAATGGTGATATTCCACAAAGGACAGTCCCGAAGTTCAGCTTTCACTGAGTAGTTCCCAGGCCTCTGGAAAAAGGCTGGAGAACAGTAAATTTAGTAAGGAAACAGAGATCCTACAGGTCCCTATTGCTTCACCAGCCCTCTGTCTGAAATATTTAGTAGTATCAAGATGCTGGTTGGAATCACAATATATGTTCAAATACCAGGACAGTGAAACAGCATGTCCATAGGGTCAGCCAGGAGGCTCTGAAATGGAGAATCCAATGTAGGCAAAATCGGACAAACTAATGTAATAAATGAATGGGAGAGGCTGAACCCTAATGGAAACTAAGAGAATTTGTTTGCTCTCGATGGTGAACCACATAGACTGAGATTTCTGTAGAAAGCATCTGCAGACAGGTACGTTCACTGAGACTCTGGGTGAAGTCCCCAGACTGAACTTTTTGGCACCATTTGCTGTGATTTTGATTCATCCAAAGTTTGCCAGATCAAAAGTTATTAGTACTAGTGCTTTGGAAAGCGTGATCTCTCCCGAGATGAGCACCATCCCACAATGAGCTACCACAGCCAACCCTCCTTCCAAACCACTAATAAGGACCTTGAACAAAAACAGTCTAACATTGTTCCCTTCTGTTCCCCTGAGGTATCTTCCACCAATTCTTGGCCTTTATTCATCACTATGTGTTTCTGGTGTCTCCAGCCTGTTTTCAGTCTGCTTTATAAACCTCAACTCCAGTCAATTAAATTTTCAGCACAGTCCTCGTGAAACAATGTATTAATTGCCTCAGTACATGAATAGACATCTTACTTACACAGATTAAATGACCATATTTTTTCATCTACTTGGTCTGAAGCTGGATCAAACTAAGTGATTAAGTTTTGTCTGGATTTCTGTCCTACAAATCTTGGTGTGTGTCATCCATGTTCCTTTTCAATGGTGAAGTCAACATGTATAGAGGGGCTGCATAATTCCTACATGCCACTAAAGGAATCAAACTAATAACAAAAGTGTGCTCTGAGTCACACAGGAAATTCAATAAACTCTTCTTCACCAGCACTGAAGTTTGTTTTAACTGCCTAAAGATTTACTTTGTTTAGTCTTTTCTCCAGTATTCCATGATGACAAAATTCACCCCTTCCTTTTTCCATCATTTACATTCCATTTTGGTAACTCTCTTGAGGGTTAGATAATATAAACATGGCTCCATGTGAATGCATGGCACAGCAAATTCTTCTTCCTTCCTTATTCAGCCTCCTTCGCTAGACATGGAAGCCAAATTTATTGGATAGTTACTAACTCTATTAATGATTGCTACTTGTTTGTAAAGATCAATACAACATATTTTCCTCTGTCCTCTGGTTCTCGTTTGATTCTTCTGGTTTTCAGCGACAACTATGTGAGCCAGCTCCTTGACTAATTGCATGGCAAACATAGCAGGCAGATTTGGTTTTCCAAGTTTCATTTCAAAGATTTTCCTGTTTCCCACATCCCTAAAAATTCGCCCCATTCCTGATGTATTCAGTTAATGTTAGTGTCAGGAGGTAGCACAGAGATTCAGTAAATCCAGCAGTACTGACTTCAAGTTCTCATTCTGTGGGGCCTCCTAATGCTGTTAGACAGTTTGAGGTCTGAAATGGGATGAAAGGAGACAAGGCGAGGTAAATATGTCACTTCCACTCACAGCGCTCCATGGATGTTTCCCAACTTGGTGAAAGTCAACTAAGCCACAGGATGCGCAGTAAGGTATATTGGCATGTGAAAAAGTTCCTGTCTGTCATGCCTACAGACAGCCTTTGCACAGATTAGAACTCCTTTTCCATCATGGATACGGGGTCACCCCAGTACAAGAACAGGATTCTGGATCAGCTTCATATCTGAATTATCAAGTTTTTGTGATTTAAAGGTGGAAGGAGGGGATCATGGTCATGGAGAAAGAACTCTTTATTCTTTGTGTCATTGCACTAAACATAAATACAGATTTCCATCATCAGTCAAGAAATAGCTGTTTCAACAGAGCTCTGGAAATTTGGAGACATACACACCCCAAAAAACAACCAAACATCTGAGCAGCAAAATGATGTAAATTGGAGAAAATGAAGTGTCCTCTATATGGGCCCTACCCTTTCAAAGCACAAACATTTCCAAAAACTGATGCAGAGAGAAGCTTGTTCCAGCTGCTGTGTGACTCAGACTGGCATAAGTAACTGGCCAGGGCAGTTCTGGGACAGTGGAGAGAAAATAAAGGCCAAATACTGCCATGGTTCAGAAGATGTGAAGCTTGCAAGTAACTGAACACCAGACTATTGAACTTCCCTGGCTCCCCACTATGTACCACCAGTTCCAAAATTCTGCTGCATGTACAGGCCAGTGAAGCACAAGCAGCAGCCTACATCAAATACAACAGCCACAACTGTGTCTGTCATACTTCTATCCAAAAACCTCATCACATCCTCAGGTTCTGAAAAGAGACATGAACAAAGCTGAAGATATGGTGAAGATCTTCAAAATGGCCAGTTCTTTAGGGAGCTTCAGGCTTGGGCTGTGGGTCCTAAGGGAGGATCTCAGAGAGACACAGCTGTGGAGTCCAGCAATGATTTTTTCATGAGAAGAAAAAAGCAAGAAAAAGATCAAAATGGACTAAATAAGTCTCTTGGTATCAGCATCTGTGACTCACTTGATATCAGCATTGTGACACTGCATTACTTTCTTCTGTTGTCTTGCCTAAGACCTATTGAAATGAGAAGCAGCACATCTCAGACAATTTGTTGAAATCACTCCAAGTCTCTGAGTGATGTTAATGATCAGTGACCGAGGGTGGAGTGCAGTGAGGTGAATGGCAGACGAATGGCAGATAACAGCATCCATCTTCATGGAGAACTTTTATCTGAGCACTTCCACTGGTTCTGAATACACCTCATCACATCCTACTCTTTACCTTACTTACCTATTTATCACTCTTCTGCAAGGTATCCTCATATTTCATTTTTAAAATGCAGAGATGAAGAAAAGAGGGAATAACTGACCCGTCTAAGGTCACCCAGCTCTGTCCAGGCTTCCAGGATGGGTTCAGACAGGTGCCTCCCTTGTACTTTTGGAACTTCAGACAAATCTTATGGGTGGTTGGCCCTTAGGGATGTGCTTGGAGCTCTGCTGCTCTCTCCCCTCATGACACCAAACCCTGCAAAACCTGTCATGAGCTGGCAGAACAGTTAAGGGCATAAGTACCAGTGTCAGACCTTGTAAAGGTGCTTCAGGTTTGGTGCATGTGCTCTAGAAGCTGCCAAATTTAAAGAGACTCAAGAAGATTTTTGCAGAAGTATTCACAGAGACAGCCTGTCTCCACATGTCTGTCAATAATGCTCAAGTGTCAACACTTCCAGACTTGGATCTGAGGATGCCCTCACCTGCTATAGGTTTGCTAATGGCCATTATATGGTTCATAAATGGGGAAAGTCAGGCACAGAACAATAAAACAATTCTTCTGCAGTAATTCAGATCAGAGCTGGAATATTTAAAAAAAAAAAATTGAAATCCTGGCTCAAGTATCCTGTATTATCTACAAAGTGATTGAACTACTCCTCTCAAAGTTTTCTCTTTCATTTCTTTTCCATCACTCCCACTTCTCTCCCATTGCCAACCACACCTCTCATTGCCGTTTTCCTTCCTTGTAGTCTTTTCCACCACTCTTATCCCAGCAATGATCCCTTCCTCCCAGTTCTGCTGCTTTGCTGCAGGTCTTTCCAAATTCCATTGCATCAGGCCATCTCCCTGGGACCAGAGTCACTTCTCTGGAGGAGAACCTGCAGCTGTTGGTGGCTGGAAAGTAGCCAGAGGTCCCCCCACTCCCCCAGCTCTGCTGCAGGAGGATGCTGAGTGATGGTGTCAGCAAAGAGCAGTAAGAGGCCTTGGCTGCCTGTTCAATACCTGAAAGCAGCCCCTGCTCACTGGAAAACAGATCTGAAGGAGGAAGGTTGCTCCCCCTGGCCTCAATCAAATGATATTTCATCCAGTGTGAAGGAGATGTTGACAGAAGGGCCTGGGTCATCAGAGATGAGAGACTTTTGGCTGGTAGAGATGTGCCTCCACCAGTCACCTCCACTCCAGCAAGAGGTAGGACACTACCAGAGGCTCCTGCTTGCCCACAGCCAGAGGTGAATGCACAGTGTTCCAGTCTGCTCATAAAAGGGCTGTCAGGGTGGGCAGAGGGAGGGCACAGGCAGGACAGCCAGCTCCCCTGTGTTATGTGTAAGGAATCAGGGTTAGAAGAGGCTTTAATTAGGGCACTGCTGCGTTGATTTGAGAACACAGGGGTTTGAAAGTGTACAGGTTTCATGTTAAGTTCTTTTTGAACTCAGGAGGAGGAGTTGGACTTGCTATTTGTGAGCATTCACTGATCTGCTCCTTGGGACTGTTAATCCATGGTGTCCTCCTCCAGTGCATCTCTCCCAGGATATACTTCATTAGTTCAACCCAACTACACACAATTTTCTCTCAGAACACACAATGGCCAAACAAAGGGACTAGTATAGCATGCAGCCACGGGAATGGGGTTTGAGCAGAGTGCAGGTACTCTCCAGGCCTGCCTTCCCAAGCAGCCTGTCTCCAAGCGATGAAATGCAATGCTATCAAATATCATGACAGAAAGCACAAATACATAAAACATGAGGGTGCCTCTTTAAAATAAATGTTGCTCCATGATCTTTTTCCCAGGAGAAGGAAGTTTCCAGAGTGCTGGCTCTCTGCGTGTGGTATCACATATTGCATGGTCTGTTCCCTATAAGCTCTCAACATGTGCTACGAATCTGCCTCTGAACTACAAGTATTCTAAATCAGATGCTTATGCCTTCTTCTGATCTTTTGCAGTCACACGTACATACATTGGATTTTGCCACAGGCTATCCATCATTCCTCCCTTTCCAACATCTGAAACACACGACTCACAACTTGGTTTTATGTGTGTTTTACTGCAGTTTCCATATAATCACACAGGAAACTTTAATTCTCACCTTATGAGCCCAAGTCTGCAGTTCTAATCCTTGTGTCTCAGAAGTGTCATGACTGAATGTTTGATTACCAACAGTCAGTATTTCCCACAAATGAAGGAAAAATCAAATTCAATTGCAAATCAAAGCCTTATCTCTTGCAATCGTTCACCCGCATCATTTTTCACCTTCTACCCCAAAGTAACATTTAAAGCCCTTAGGCATTGCCACCCTTTGCCTCTGAGTCTGCTCATTTCATCTGTGGACAAAGCATAGTGGTGCTGCATGAGGTGGACATTTTCCATCACCACAGGACAGACAGCTCTGCTAAGGCATCTGTCACCCTCTAATGACCCAGATTTCCTGCAGGCCTCAAGGGGAAGCTGCCTCATCCACTGTAGACCTGTCATGTCTCAGGACTGTGACTTGCCCCTCTCATTCCTCCCTCCCCTTCCCTTCTACTCATTCACCAAGAATTCACCATGCCCATCCCCTTCCCCATCCCAAACTGGAAGTGGCAGGCACAGCTGGTTGGCATCACCCACCCTTCAACTGGCTCTTTTAAAGTCCATAGAAAGGAAAAGGGTCCGTAGGTCACCCCAGCCCCAAGCTTACCCCAACCCCTTACCAGCTGTACAAACCCTGGTGCCTCAAGAGCTGACATAATTTGGCACAGCACTCAGCAGAACAGTGCTGTCTGTGCACATGCATGTGCAATACCTCACCAAGGGACCCTGATCCCAGAAGGGCTCACCCACCACCCTCTGACATCATGTTGTATGTGCCTCATCCCCTGCAATGACACATTTCTGTTTACGGTCAGGGAATGTCACTCTTCCAGGAGGGCATATCCCAGGCAGAGGGAGATTTCTAGCACAAATATGTCCTTGTTGGTTGGGTGAAAGAAGATGGAGGATTTTTTAGCTCTCTGGAAAGGGGCTAACAGGGAAGGGATGGCAGGGAAGTGGTCTGGTAAGATACCTGCCCTGTGCATGAAGCAGATGGCACAGATGCATCAGAGAAACCCTATAAACAACCAGTTAAGCTTTAGTCACAAGCCCTTTCATCTGCTTCAAATATAGGCTCTACTACTTTCCAGCTGGGACTGGAAAACATCAGGTCTGCTCTGCCTGCAGGGCTTTGTGAGTTTGTATGTTCTGAACTACTGCCAGGAGTAACTTTGGTGCTGGAGGGATCTCAGTGCTGGGCCCTGCGCAACGCATCCATAATGCAGTGACTTATGCATGAAGGAGGGAAGCTGGGGAAATTCCCTCCCACTATAAACTGTTTCTTGGCTCTTTGCATTAGTTGTCAGCCCTGGGGAATATATTTTCCTCTATTCCCACTTTTCTGTGGTTTGCATTATCATTTGCTAAATATTAGCGTGTGCTATTTATCATGAGGTCCACAACCCTTGTCCACTCGAGGGAGTTTGCAACTAAGTCACAGCAATAAATTTTCTGACATTCTATGGGCTTTACAGCACTAAGAGGCACACAGCTGAAATCATTATCTCAGAGCCTTCAACCCCTAATCTCACAGTGAAACACTCATCACCAAAGGCAGGGAAGATGTACATGAACACAGGTTGTTTATACTCACAGCAGATTCAGACTCAGGCTCCAGGTCTGCTTACTAATAATGATGATTACTGCAGCTCCTCTGGTTTTATAACATGTTTGAAAGGCTCAGGGAAACCACATTATCTGCAACTCTCTTTCAACAGCACGTTTGGTTCACAGGATCTGCTGGGCTAGCAAAGGAAAGGGTGTGTTTGTGGACTGGGAATCTGTTATAATAATATCATGGTCACCAAAATGAGAACCACAGTCTACAATTACTGCCATCCTTCTATGTTTATTGCAGAACAGAGTCACACAAGACCTGACTCAAAACCTGTTGACTCCACTGAAAGTATTTTGCAGCAGTTCCTAGGAGCCACTTGGACAAGACATCATCTCTTATTAACTTTTTCTGCCCACTGTGTTTAGGGAGTTTGGACTTTGTTCCTGAAATGGCTGTTATCTAAGAAGGGATTCAAATTTTGAATAGAAAGTTTACTTCAATATCTCCATATTTCTGATCCCAAACCCCCTTCCAGAGTCATTCTTGGTTAATGAATAGAAATGGTCCAAGCTTCTCTTGGTAATAGGATCTGATCCCAAGAACTTTCAAAGCAAACCAGAGTTCAGACCAACTGGTAATATGTAATAAAGATTTGGAGGGGTAATTAAGGAAATAAATGAAATGGTACTAGAATGTACATGTCCAAAGGAAACACTGGTCCAAGGAGTCTGTATTTTTCAAAGTTACCAAATCAGCCCAGCTTGGTTTCCACTGCCAATCTAAATAATGATGGATGTTGCCCAATCTCTTTTCCTTCCAAGTAGACTGAGAAATCGTGGACAAGGTCATTACTGTGAGATATGAGACATTCCCCTGCTCTGAATGTCCAGACAGAGGTGCACAGAACAGCTGCTTCTTTCTCAGAGAGGGAGAACAGCAAAAGGAGAAGAAACCTGAGCAGCCAAATGGCCGTGTCCTGTGGACAGAGGGAACAACTGGCATTAGCCGGTTTTGTTTTGCCAACCTTATGGCAACAAAAATCAGAGAAAGAACTGGAAAAAAAAAATCTGAGAACAGCCTAAGAACAAAAAATGGGGCAGCTTCCCCTGCAGTGGCAGGACACAGCCCTCACGTCTGTTCCTCTCTTGCTCTCTCACCATGATGGGAGCCAAGTTCAGGGTTCACTGGCCATTTCCTGGCCAATGCCAGAGTCACTCTCCAACCCAGACAAGGTTTTAGCCTTTTCTGACAGTAAAGCTGTGTTGATCCAGAGCAGGGATATTTTTTAGCATGCCAGGCTCATGAATGCCATAGCCTGTTATCCCAGAAAGACTGAAGAATAAACAAAGAGGGACTGGAAGAATAATGATCAATAAAACTCCTTGATCTGAACTTCAAATCCAGGATATATCAATATTAATAAATTAAAGGGCTCAAGCACTGGCTTGGAATTTTACACAGATTGTAACTTATAAAATATCCAGAGACATTTTGGTCTGTTCTCCACTCTGGCATGGCCCAGGGGACAGCACAGCCAAGACTTCTCACTGCAGCTAGTTTGGGTACAGATATTTCCTCCATTCAAATGTGAGCCATGCCTTGCCACTTGCCCTTAGGGCCAGGGAACATTTTTATTGTACAAGTGTAGCCCATGGGGACTCTCTCCAAAACGCAGTTAAATCTCCAATCTGGCTGCCCAGTATAAGGGATGCCTGGCAGGTCATAGCTGCCTCCTTGGTGTATTCAGACTCATTCCCTGCCCCTCTGCTGCTTGGGACACACCAAATGCCCAGAAGGAGCTGCAGGTTGGGGGGACTGACCCTGTCACAGGGATTTCCCACCAGTAAGCACTGAACCAACACCAGTAACTCCCAAGACACCTCCGTGGGGCAGGGACAGTGGAGTGGCCAAGCATGGCATGCTGCAAGACTGGCTGATGGTGCCGATGGGTTTGGAGCCAGATGGAAAAGGCTTTAATTAGGGTGTGTTGGCTTTTGCCAAGATCAGGGCTGGGCAGCTCCTGGTAGAGCCTCACAAACCACAGGACTTAGTTGGAAGCTGCATACACTAAATGCTCTGCTTAGAATGAAGGGTTTCCCTGTGTTTCTCGAGGTGTTCACTTCACTGGAGAGGCCTGGGCCCTTCTCCAGGTGACACAGGTTGTCCAAGCAAGCAGCTCCTTGCAGGCTTGGCTGCAGCATGTCCCTCAAAGCAGGCAGAACCTCCCCTGTAGAGCTGGGCACACAGGATGGCTGGGCAGCTAGAAAGCAGGAGGGTTGTGAGGGTGCTCATGGATCTGCTGGTGTTACCCCAGCTGCTTCCATGTGGACAAACACCATACAGAGCTGGTGAAACTGGATCTGCAGGAGCATTCTGCCTGATACAGTGCATAAACACCACCAGGAGGTTTGACTAAGGGACAAGCTGTTATTCTTGCGTTGGTTCAAGGCATTTCTGGTTTAGAATTGTTGTGTTTTCAATGTTACAAACTCTAGCCCCAACAGCAAACCCCTGCTTCTGAATTGGGTAAGCTTCTACTGAAACAAAAGATTGGGAAAGGTTTTCTTTTTTCACTAACTGGGAAAAGGAAATGCATTCCAGAAGGACTTGGATTCCTTTGATGTCTCAAAATACAGAAGAGAATCTTTGCTTTTCTGTGCTGTAAGAAGGACATTGCCATGTCCATTTTTGGGATCCACTGTTTTCAAAGATGGGTAAAAATAAAAAATAAATAGCAACACGCCTCTCTCCTGCATTCTTGTGTCCTCCACAGGAACAGCTGCCAGAGCAAGGAAACTATATTTAAGACCACTGCATCCCTCAGACAAAGATAAACCCTTCCCAAGGTTTCATCTTTGCACAGTGACAAGAAGCTAAGAAGTCAAAATGTAACTGTCCACATGGGCATTCTGTGTGTGAGAGCCCATTATTGTCAGCACTGATCCAAGAATAATTCAGCTGATCAAATGCCCATGATCCAGTTAAATCTGACTGTTGAGTGCTTTTGAAAGGCCCTAGGCTGAAACATCAAAGACAGATTGTGCAAATATTAGGCAGGATCTATAAATAAACCAAATGGTCTAAAACAGCACTTTATGTGTATATATGGGCTACTGAGCTCTACATATCTAGTCAGTACAAAAACAAATTCCCTTGGCTACAACAAGAGCTGTGAAACCTCTGGACAATTACTTTCAGAATCAGGAGTAAAACCTGAATCCCATCCTGCAAAAGAGGGTTCAAAGGCTGAAGGTTAAGAACTTTTCAGAAGAGATGTTATTTACACAAAGCAGATATTATTTAACTATGTTCTAATTTTCTACTTTCTTGGTAATATGACATGGAACTGTCAAAGACTAATATGTTTTAAAAAAAGAAATTATTTGAGGCAATCTAGTAAAATTGTCATCAACAATGTGCTTGAAGTTCATGTAGACATCATGAGATTTGAAGACTTAGGAAAGTAATGAGAAATATTTATTGAAAATAGATAATTTTCTAGAAAATATATTCAAGGTAAGAACTATCTGGCCTAATTTCAGTTGTCAACAATGCAGGTATTCACATCTGGTCCAGTCACCATGGGTTGCTTTAAAAATGAAAAAGAGAAACAAGCACTTATAAGAGGTACCTGAGATACCTACTTGAAAATGAGATGAACTGAAACCTAGAAATGCCTTTTTCTTTTCATATACTGACTACAAAGGGAGGCCAAGGTATCTAGTCCATATGTAGCTGATTATACCATAGACAGCTACATCTGGTCAGCATTAGAGCATGTTTAATAACACATCTATTTGCAAATGCATTCCTATTCAGATCAATATGTCTGTGCACTCAGTACTCCAACCTTCTACTTATACTCCAGGTTGCTAGTCCAGACCTTTAGTCTTGAACTTCAAAGTGGGTTGGACCCAGCTACACTGAGACCTACGACTTGCTGCGTCAGGGTCCCCCAGGAAAACACAATCCAGGATGAGACCCCTGAGACACAGAGACACGGAAATCCCTTCAGGAAGTCTGCAGAGGAGCACTTACAGAGAAACAGAGGGATCATTACAAGTCCCCCTACACAGGAAAATATTTTTACTGTAACCAAAATGTCAATGCTAATGGTTAAATCCATTTTCATTAATAAAATCTGCCCAAGACTTCAGGAAACACATTTACAAAGAGAAGTCATGCCAGGAAGTAAAGCAGTTTTCATGATCCTGGGTTCAAGAGCCCCACATATGTAAAGAGTTGGTGAACTTTTTCACAGCCTGGGACAGGTAAATCATTTTTTGCACCAGTCTGGCTTGAGAGTCCCAAAGCCTGGCTCAGCCATGAGTGTGTCAGCATCCTGGGTGTGGGGCACAGTCTCTTGGCCAGCTGCAAAAGGAAGGTAAGTCAGCCAGCCAGCCAGATCCATAAAGCAGCAGCTCACACTGTTATTAGAGGCCTGCCTCCCCATCTGGAAATTAAATGCAAACATATGCATAGGCCTAGGTGTTGCTTAAGAGAAAATCACTACCCTGACAACGCTGAATGGGAACAGGAAGAAAAGAAAAACAGAAAGTACAAACCAGTATCTGTGCCTTCCCCATTTAATTTTCTGTACTGTCAGAGGTACCCTCATTCTAATTCAGCACAACTTACAAGACAAGGAATTATGAGGTGAGGAAGGAAAGAAAATACACTTGTTTGTTAGTACTGTAACAAGCTAGGAAATATCTGACAGAAAATTTACATTACACGTGTTCCAACTCCAATTTACTAGGTGGTTCAATCATCCCAAAAGAAAGCCCCAACATTGCACCAACATCCTATACTTCATTCTTCATTGATACCCAAGGCATCTGAAGAAGGTTTTGATCATCTCTAATAGCACAGAGGAGAAAATTAGCCTTTCCTCCCTGTGGGAATCAGATACAGCTTTCACGCAGCAGAAGTCAGATCCTTTGATCAATATGCATGTTAAAAAATGTGTGTTAGTATGTAATCCTGAGCTATATCCCCAGGGATTTGATTTTTTTCACTAGGAAAAAAGTAGGGAGGAAAAAAAATAATATTAGTTATTTTCATAATAATAAAAATTATAACAATAAGAAACAACAACAAATAAAAGAAAGATAAATATCAGACTGTCACTGAATTCATGACTGAGTGAATTATTGTGACAGCAATGGACATGTCAGGCAGGAGCTTAACACCTGATCATGCTGAAGCTTCATGTCAATAAAGTTCAACAGCAACTGTAGGCACTGAAAGCAGACTCCTCACATCTGTGTGATCATGTCTGCACTGGATGCATAAACCAAAACCCCAGGGAGGTGGGGAGGCTGCTGCTCTCTCCTGCCAGATGCTGAGCAAACAGCCCCAGGGTCTAACCCACCAGGCAGGAGGAAGCACAGTGACTGCCCAAAGAGCTGATGATTGATCAAGGTTAAGCAGAAAAACCTCTTGCCCTTAGGCCTGTGCCCCTCCACTGGGCCATGCTAACTACCATGCCTGGGGAAGAGATGCAGTAGGGGGTTGCCCTTTTCTAAGCTGTTATTTTCTTTCTAATTTTTCATGGACCCTTTTAATAAAAGGCATTTCTTGTCCATTCCAATAGGCATTTTTTTCTTCTAAAGAAAATACTCTGAGAATTTCATCAAAGCTTGAAGCAAATACATGTGATCCAGGGACTAAATAGTGCAATCCCCATTTACAGGTTGGTCCTTGACACGTACTCCCAGAGTCCCTGCAAGCTATGAACATATCCAGGCTGGGACAACTTTTGACCCAAAACAGGTTTGCTGGACTCCAGATGAAGCCACATACCAGTATTCTGCCTCTCCCTGAGGCTTTGGCTTCATCCAAAATGGAGTGACACCCATTAACAAAGAGACCTCCAAGATTCTGCCCTCCCTCCCTTGCTCTTTTCCCTGGAGGCACTGACACCAAGGTCCAGCTGCTGGGATTAACCAGCCCCCAGAGCGTTTGCAGGCAGCTGCAAGATGGCTTTCAAAGATAAGAGATGGCCCAGGGTGGGCTCCTGGGTCAGGAATTTAGTCAAATATCTTTGGAAGGGACCCAGTAGGATTTGCTTCCTTGTTTATATTACCCAGTATCAGCCATCCTTAAGACCCCAGGCCTGTGTGTCAGTAAAGCTGGAAACAAAACCAGCCAGCAAAGGATCCTGGTACTGTTCCCCACAATCCTGTTCTTCCCATACAGAAATACTTCCCTACTCTGACATTCAGAAATTCCTACATTGTTTGGTTCAGTTCACCTAAATGAGGGATAATAAGTGAAATACTGAGCAGTAGGATACTTGGGACTGAAACTCCAGAGAGAGAGTCAGATTTTCTTCCTGGGTAATGGTGCTGCTGCTGCCTGATGCTGAAACAACAGTCATGGCTAATATATGGCAAAGAGATTCTAAGTCTCTGCTGGCCCCCAGGGGGAAAATAATCATAAGCCTGCTCAGTGTTTGTTAAAAGATACAGGTAATTGTGGAAAAGAGCAACAAAAAGACAATTGAGTGGCTGGGCAGGTTGATTTATGAGGAAAGATTAAAGGAGCTGAACATGAATGGCTTAGCTAAACAGTGACTAAAACAGGACATGAAAAGTAGCCACTGTCAACAGTATTTGAAGTGTCTGTCTGAAGGGCCATTAACTGTCGGGGGTGTGGATATTTTGAATAAATGAGGTCTTGAAAAGGAGGTCGGAAATATAAATGCCAGGTGAATGTTAAGGAAAGTTTCCTGAAGAACAAGATTTCCATGGCAATCCCCTCCTCACTGTAAGGTGGGGTGCCCCCCAAAAGGTCATCTATGCTGAGCAGACATGACTAAGGAACTTCTGGGAAGTGTCTACTCTTAAATGCCTCACTGGCATCTGCATCTCTAAGCACCAGGGCACAGACAACCAGACAGCATGACAATAAAAGCCCATTCCAGAACTTCCATACAAACAGAAAACAAAATACCCATGCCTTGGGCCTCAGAGATCAAGCAGAAATGCAAGAAAATGTCCGAAGTGAGGGGAGAAAGTGATTTCCTGGAATTCTCTTATAGTACTGAAGGATGATGTAGGGCTGGGTATGTTCACAGGTAGTGAGAAGACACATAAATGTCAGCCTCTATCCTCTGCCATTATTTGGCCTTTCCCAAACAAGAACTTGAACTGGAATAAAGGAAATTATTTTTACTTACACTAAAGAGACCTGTGTTGGTCATCATTCAGCTGGTTTTAGTCATAAAATTCATATAAGGCACAACACCCTCCTCCCTGCTTAGTCCACACAGGACTAGTGGTTTGATTATGGAGAGGCACACCTCAGGTTTGAAACAGCAGTAAATTAGAAATTAACTTGCCATATCCTACTGCTTTCTTTTCACTTCATATTATCAAAGATTGGGCAGGAAATACTGTATGGTGACAATTCCACCTGCAGAACAAAGCATGTATCTAACAAAGCATCTAACAATGACTATACATTGCACAGAATACACATTGATAAGAAAGTTGATAGTTCTTCATTCAGCTGCCATGGCACAAACCCCTGTGTAAATGTTGTCTCCACACCCAAAATGAGACTTAACACTTTCTCCCAAAGTTTGGCTGGCCCTGCCTATGTAACACCACTCATAGCAAGAAATGCTTCTTAACAAGTGAGTGCATTGCACAACAATCCATGCTGATGCCTGTAGGTGTGGTAACATCCATTAATGCACTTTCCAGCAATTAAATCACACATTTTATCATAGAATCATATAGGTTGGAAAAGACTCTAAGATCGAGTTCAACCATTAACCCAGATAAGTTCACCAGTAAAACCACATCCCTAAAATGTCCAGGTAGATCTCATCAATGGGCTATAGACACCCCTGAGCACCTATTATATTGATTTTCTATTACAGAAACAGCTCACAAACCTCAATTTTGTACCAAGACACAACCACCACAGATGTCGTGTATATTTGCATCTTTGCTAACTTTCAAAAAATTGCGACTTTTTTTCTTCTCTCTGTCCTGGCCTTCTAATTCTCTTTCCATGGTCAGGAACAAATTTTCCAAATATTCATTTTCCAGATCCCAGAGGATTTCCTATTTGTTTCACAGTAAAGTGGAGAGAGGGCAGTAGAAACCAGCAGGGCAGTGGTAGGTGCACAGCAGAGAAAGGTGCATGCACTGGCAGGAGGGCACCAGCCCTTAATCCTTCTATAAAGGATGCAAGGAAATGTCATTGTCTTGATACGTTTTAAAAAGGCAAATATATGTTAATGTAAATATATCTTAATTGGTCAAAATGCTCCCTTTAAATTTAATCTAATGAGTGTTTCACTGAGCTGTCAGCAATCTCCAGCAGCCTCCAGGCACTAATGAGTGAGCATCAAGGTGTCAATGCTTCTGGCATTAACCTCAATTAGGAGGAGTTAGAGTGATCACTGAATCAGGGGTCAGCCATTCATTGCTGAGACATTCCTGCCTGCAGCCTGCAATCTCCTGCTTGAAATGGGCTGCCTGACCTGACAGGCTGCCAACCTCCTCACCAGTAAAGAAGTCTCATACCTGCCAACATTACTGTTAATTACTATATTTGAAATCTGCACAGGTCTTAACAGGCATGGAGACACAACAGTAACCCTATTTATGAGGCTACTCAATGAGGTTCCCAGGTAAAAAAAAATAACCTGTGGCATTAAAGTTATAAATATCTACCACTTACTCATGGTCAGAATTTTTAAAGCATCATTATAGGCATCAATATGATGAAGAATAGATAGTCTGTACAGCAGGGTTAAGCTTACAGGAAAAAAAATCACCACAGAAATAACCCAAGTAATTTTAATTCTGCTCCACTTCTCTCTCTGTAGAGTTCCTGAGAGATTTCCTTTAGACATATGACATTCAGATGACATGTTGCGCAATCATTCTCAGGTAGATCTGCTTTTCTGGGATGAAATCATGGATGGAACATGAGTGATTTTGAGACTGTTCCCCTCTTATTCAAGCATGGAGGTCTCAGAACAGTCAAGCAGAACCCTCCAGATCCACCCCAGGCCTGAAATCCACTCTCTAGACAGCAGATTGCTGTTCAGCCTCAAGCCTGCCTTATTTATGCCAGAGGAAATAATTCTGTGAGAAAATCTATTTAGTAACCTCAAAGTTGTGTCAGACACCGTAAAATCTTGGTTACATTACAATTTAGCATTACAGTTATTACAGTAGAAACTATAGGTCCATTATAAAACATTTCTTAAATTTCTAAATTTGTAAAATATATGAATAATACCAGAATGAAAAGCAAAAGTCCCACCTGCCTCCTTCCTATCACCACTCCACTACAACAGACTGACCACTCTTCCTTGCAGTCTTCCCCTGTGACTTCTAGGCCACTGTCCTTACCAAATGAAACAAATCAAAGCATAGAGATAAAATGATTAAAGGTCTCAGGTGCATGCACCTTATGAACAGTCACGAGTCCAGAGTACTTTAGCTAACTCTTTATGGGATGCTTTCCATAGCAGAAGCTCCTTCAGAGTTGAAGAACCACAGCAGCAGGCTTGAAAACCTTGCCTAATTGTAAGGTAGCACTTGTCTTACAGCTCATTCTGCTTAGGATCATCATAAATAGTGTCCTTTGAACTCCTTTTCTGCTTCCTCCAGCCCCATCTTCTTTCCTCCCCATGCCCAAGGCAATGATTTTTATCTCCAAGCCTCCATTTCTTCTCTGCAGGAATCAAAGGGGTTTCAAGCCTTTCCCTTGAGGTGACAGCATTACCTGTTCCTCCTCCATCTGAGACGAAGAGCTCTGCTTCCTCAGAATATTTATTTACCCTAATCTGTATCAGACACAGGCTCATTCTGCCCTGGTGATGAAGAGTTGCTGTGTCTGGGCCGGCCAGGCCAGGCATGTTCAGACTCTCCTGGGCTGATTCACATCAAGCTGCAGTGAGCTGTACAGTAAGCAAAGACGAACAGGAGCAGCACAATGACAGTTTTCAATTACCTGATTTACCAACCTTCATCTTAAAACTAATGAGGCTGTTTGTGTCCTGTTTCACATCCCAGTGCAGTCACTAATGTTAAACATCAACAGCTCTTTGTCCCTGTAGCATGTTCCTCCTTGGTGCAGGATGGCAGAGCTGCTACAGCCTCTTATGAGCAGGTACCTCCAAACCCATTAGTAAAGCATGTATCTCACTCCAGCATTGGCCAGCAAAAGTGATGGCATCTTGCCTTTACCCTCAGGTAATCCATGAACTTCAACAGGTCCATGCCATGAATCCAAATTATGAGTCTCACTGACTGAAGGGTTTCCTCTTTGCTTCTCTCTGAGATGCAGGAAACTACATCCACTGTTTAGTCATCATCAAAGGGGATAAAATCACAGCCTCAGAAGTCAGAAAACATCAGCCTTGAGCTATCTGGTCACCCATCATTGTGGGTTTTAGTTACACTGCCACAGCTTTTTTAGCAAGTTCTGTTGAAGTATGACTAATTCTGAATGTGAGATCTAAGTTTCTGAAAGGAAAACAAGCTCCTTGCTTTTCCTTCACCTGGATGGAAACATGCATAAGTCTGGAAGGAAGTTCAACACGTCCATTTGCTTGCAGAAACTGGAAACAGATGTTACACCAGTGAAAATCTACTCCGCCTCCTCTCCCATACCACCAGATGCAGTCCTTGACAGTTTAGAACAAATCTGACCTTGAGAACAAAGGTCTAAAAGAACAACTAGCCAGTCAAAGAAGTCACCAAATATGTATTGACTCCATCCTAGCTCCTGGAAACATTTAGGGAACTAATAAAGATGAAATGCAGAAAATGGACCTCAATCCCACACAAAACAAATTAAAGGAAAACCCCTCTCCAAACCCAGGTGTAGAGATTGATGTAACTTTGAGCTGAGGTGCAAGACACCAAGCTGCCATTCGAGAACTTTTTCAGTATTAACACTCATGGCTAGAGGTAATTTCTCAAGAACTTAAATAAACACTGTGTTCCTCTCTTAGTTGGATAAATCTTTAAGAGTTGGAGATCTGTCAAACAGTGGGAGTGGAAACCAATAAATATAAGGAGAAAACAGTTATTATCATTACGTAGAAATGATAATTTTGACCAAAATAAACATTTGCATAAGAACACAGTGCTTGAAAGCATCTAACCAGATCACCAGATCACCAACCCATGGAATCACAGAATGGTTTGAGTAGGAAGGGGCCTTAAAGTTCATCCAGTTCCAAGCTGCCTTCACCATGGGCAGGGAGACCTTCCACTAGAGCAGGCTGCTGAAAGCCCCATCCACCCTGGCCTTGGGATGGGTGGATGTGGATGTAAATATCTGCATCATAGAGGCTCTACATGTAGATAACAATAAGTCAGCTAAGCACCAGGAGGCCCCTTTACAGTCAGTACAGGAGAACTGTCATTTCAAATATGCAGTTCATCTCTTTCAGGCACTTACTTTAGGATGAGATGATTTGTGCCTCAAAAGCAGCTGCTTCTCCACATTACCTGTAAAAGGAATTTTTCTCAGATGGGAATGTCTACACTATAAATCTGTATGGCTCATATGTCTACACTTGGTCAGATGAATCCCACTTCATGAATTTTTCAATATTTGTAGTCATTACATGAGGACTGGATTGCTTTTTAAAAAATACTCTATAGTTTGAAGAGAAGCATAAGCTTGATACAAAAATTACTGGACAAACTTCTATTAACTTAGGAAAATAAGACAAAGGATTTGAATAGATGTCCTAAACTATCTCTGAACTCAGTGTCTTGACAATGAAAGTAGCCACATGGAATTATATCATACCATTATTCTGTTCTTTATTTATTTGGTAGGTCAAACCCACGTAGCCATGAATTTCAAATATATGTCTGTGAGTTCTGTTTCACAGCATTATACAAGAAGATCAGTTAAACAAACATTATCAGACATTATACATTCAGTGGAACATCCCTAGAGCTAGATTGGCTAAAATGTTTATTTGTTTCTAAACAGAAATTTTATTTCAACTTTTGAAGAAAGAAAGTCTGCATTACACATTCTATGTCTTTCTTATCCCGCCTGCATTGCTCTGTTCCAAAGGGGTATAAAAGGCTTTTGTTTTTTCTTGGAAGTCTGAAATGTCTCCTTTTCTATTTGATGCAGGTCTTGGAATTGAGTTTTATAGCAACAGAAAGCATATTTGCAGTGATAAAAAATAAACTTTCTACATTCATGAATTCATAAATTTTAAGAGCAAAAGGAACCATTACATTCATCCAGCCTGAGGCATTGATAGATTTACTTTTGTGCAGCTTTTTTGCCTCCCTCCTCATCATCATCATGAGGGCAACCACCTCAGAGCTGCCTTGTTCAACAAAGACCCTGCCCCTAGACCAACTTGAAAGAACATTTCTTTAAACACATTTTAGAGAAAGTCAGGCTGCTTTCCCAAGCACTCAGAGAAAGCAAAGGTCAGCACAGCCCCATCACCCCAGAGCACCTCGACCACCTCTCCTTGACCCCGTTGGGTCTCCCAGCAGTCCAGACACCCCAAAGCAATAGTAGCTGCTGTCCCTGTGCTCAGGCTTTGTTCTTTACCTGCACAGTTCTCTCGTTGGGATGTGAAGCACTTGGCCTCTGGGACTCCACTTATTGCCTCATAAAGCAGGATGGCAGGATTATTAATGTGGCAGAACTGCAGGATTTTCCAAGCAATTTATGAGTTACCATGGCAGTTCATTAGCTCTCAGCCCAATGACCCCTTCCTGGCAAGCATGAATCAAGCAGGAGGCACGCACACATCTAAATGTATGACAGATATTCACATCAAAAACACAACCAAGGCCATATTTCCCCCATTTTGTTCAGCACATGTCCAACTGCAGCACTAAAAAGTCACCAGTTATCAGGACTGATAACCAACCCACTGAAATACATCTAGACACAAAGAAATTAACTATTCCCCTTTTTTTCCTTTTATCCTCATCAAGCTACTTCTGATGGATGCCTGCATTTAAAGAACAGCAGGTCCTTAGCAGAGGGTTTGCATTTGCAGCCTGCATGGACTGCACAGGGAGACAGGTTTGGCAGTGGGCACAGTGGACACTCTGAATGGCTCCCTTGCCTTTCAGTGCTCAGAATAAGTTTTCACTTTACACAGAGATAAGCCCCTCATCCCCACTCAGGGAAGGATTTGAGAAAATATTTAACTTTCATGGTAATTATCCACAGGCCTTAAAATAAAGCACACACTTCAATGCTTCCTTGAGTCCAAGTGGCACTGTGTGTGTGAAAAAATTCCACAGGCTTTAATGCAGTGCTCAGTTAGGACTTCAGCACAGGCCAAAAAAACTAACCTAGCAAACTAGACAGGAAACAGATACAGAGAATTAAAGGGAGCCTTTGAAGTTAATAACTAGACAATTAAGAAAATGAAAAGATTGTGAGCATAGTAAGTGTTAACAGTAAGTACAAAACCACTATCAAGCTACTCACAGATATTACAAAAAAACCCAGTGTTTTATACCAAAGAAAAATGGAGACAAAGGAAAATGTCTGGGGGAAGAGGAAACAAAGAGAGGAAGACTTCTAATAAGTCTTTACTGCATTATTTTTCTCAGTTGCATTAATTTTTTTTTTTTTTTCTTCTCTAAGACTTTCAGGGTATTTTAAAGAAAAGGCAGAGCTAATTTTCTTAATATCTGCCTCTGTTACAGCTGCTACACTCAGAACTCAACCTCACCATGCCTTATGTGCTTCCCAGAATGAACTTGCCTTTTCCTTTTGAAAAAATAATTAATGTATTTATTAGTGCAGTAATGGGACCCACATACTGGAAAATCCCACCTTCCACACCATTCCATTAACTAAATCTGGCTTTGGGCCAGGTTTTTGTATTTCAGCTCCTGCCAGGTTCAGGTTTGGTATGTTTTACGTTGGAGGATTTTTCATCTCTTTCCGTGGCTGGGTTAATGGGACCCTAATGCACTTGAGAGATCTCTATCACACCAGGCTGCTGGGTACTTCTTTGCTTCAATCATCTCATACAAACACACGAACTGGTGGCATTTCCCTCTCAGCTAAGTGATGCCAAGAGGCCTTGAACCCATGGTGCAAAGGGGTATAATTTGGAATGGAAAACTGCTAACTTGAGACATTCACACTGGCTGGAGTAATTACAACCAATATTTTAAAAATATACAGCTGGGCAAAAAGTTAGATGACACCTTTATTTAAGAACAGATTCATCAGCAAAACTGTGTGTGTCTGACAGGAATTCTCATATCCAATAAAACATGGAAGCTAGAGGAATGAACCTATGGATATGGCTTAAAGAAAGCAAAGCTGTTGCCGCATCTATTCACCTCTTGGAGATCTGGAATAGGGCCCAGGTCCTGCTTTCAGTCTAGAGAAGAACATTGTGGACGTGATGACCTGAGAGACCTTGCAGATGTTCTCCTGCCAGGACTGGGAGATAAGACACCTCACCAGCTCTTCACTAGGCCTTGGTCTACATAAACACTACCAATCTGTCACAGGGTCCCTCTCAGCTGTGATTTCTGCTAACAGCTCATGAGCTTTTAGTTAATATTACCTTTTGTCACCTCATAAATTACTTACTCAGCAGACTTTTTTCATGAGTTGCTATCAGAAGAAGACATATTGATCTCTTTCCAGTCCTTCCCATGCTTTAGTACCAGAAGCAGAGCTCAGCTGGTCTGTCCCCACAGTTACTGAAGTTCCTCACAAAGGAAATGTCTGCATGAAGATTCTCCCACCCACAGCCATGTCTATCTATCACTGTTCTTGCTCTCACCAACCCTTCTGAAGGAGCACAGCAGGTCAGCAGCACTGGCCAAGGACATGGGGCAGTTTTCTCACAGGTATGAACAGTGACACGTGGCAGAACATCTCTGCCACAGTCTGGCAGCTGGGAAGTGACAGAGAGGAGCAGAATGACTGCACTGCTTGATCTCAGAAAGTGATGGGGTCACTTACTTGAAGCAGCAAAAAAAAGGGTTAAAGCGATGCTCGGAGAAACTCATTTGTACACCCATCACATTTCCCAAGCTGTGCCAGACTGACTGCATCTTTCACTGATCTCCAGGAAACAGCAGCAAGAGGTGGGAAACAGGGATATGTATTGGGATACACAATAGGGAAGTGCAGTCATGCCCATTTGTCCCAGTCTGTCCCCTTCACTGCCACAGTTTTGGTGAAAGTAAGAGAGCACTATACCAGGAGCTATAATGTGCACAGCTTTATGGAAACCTGAAACAGACAGCCAGCAGGAGGTTTTCTACACTGATGTCATTCTCTAGGCCATAAGAATACCAAATTATTTGGTTTTATCATTTCTTCTAAAAGAATTCCAGGACTTAGTTCTGTCTGGCACAAGCACATGGAACTGGAATTTAATTTCTTGTTTATTTCATTTTCACATGTTGAAGGACTTTGCTATTTGAGGCGAGAAACATGTGTCTGTTGATCACAAAATCCAGTTCAGAGACATGTCTGAGATCATGGTTTTGAAAAGGAGCCATGGCCACCTTCAAAAGATGAGGCAGATTTTACCCACAGAAAAGCAAAACATGCCATTTTGTGCTCTCAAGTGTGACTCATTTCCTGATGCAGCTAGGCTTGGACTGGAGAGTTAAGGTCAGATTAAGAGATCATTAGTGCCTTTTGTAGTGGACTTTGAGACCAGGACCACAATTCTAGAATAATGCCATGGAGGCCTTTGAAGGAGAAATCCTCTTGGAAATACATCACCAGCCTCTGATTGTTTTCCCCGGATTTTTGAGGGATGGAGCTCCTGTTTTTCCTTCTACATTGCCTTCATTTCTGTCAAATCCCCATGAGGATAAGCTTCTCCCCAGTCCTTTCATGAGAAAAGTGATATAAAAACATCACCTTCCTGACTAGAAAGTTCACAGGGCTTTGCATGGGTAGCCTTGCTACTTCTTGTCGCGTCACTTCAAACCAAACCCAACCTTCCTGCCACTCCTGCCAAATGAAACAACAGCCAGATGAGCTGAGAGCCTGCTGCTCCTGCATCAATGTCTCTGCTCCTCAGGGTGCTGCACGTCCACCGTGCTGTAGCCACTACACAAAATATTTTAGTGTCTCCATGTCAAATGCCTTCTGTCACACTCAGCATCCTGCAGTCACACACAGAGAGTGACCCACAGACCCATTGTTGTCTGAGGGCACAGAGAGCTTCTCCTTTACTGTGTGTCCCACTGTCTGCTCAGCACATTCAGTACAGCACCAAAATTTGCACTCCCAGGTGGATGCAGAAAGGAACATACAGAGAGAGAGACTGAGCTGATCCTAGTGACAACTATGTCAGCAAAACCCTGAAGGAAATATTTTCAAATATGTCAGCTATAAATGACCAAAATGTCATCACAGTAAGAAGACAGATGTTTTTATAATACAGGGCTCAGACACAAATAATTTTTCCTCTGTTGCAAAATAAGATGACTAGTCAGGTAAGAGCACAGTGTCTGCTCAATACTATGACTTAAGCTCCCAGCTGAGAGCACCAACTGTTTATTTTTTTTTTAACTAACAGTATTTTGTTAGAAAAAATTGTTGCAATGTTTACCTGAAAATTTCAGGACTGATTTTCCAATAACGCAGTGGATGAGTATGGTTTGGTAATAACCTGATTCTATGGGACAAAATGAAATAAATACAGAAAAAAGTAATAAGGATCCTACTGATAGCCAGTGTTGCTGCAGGATGTCAACATTCAGTGTGTAAATGTCCACTGAGCAGATTGACTTTGCTGCCAGATTTTTTTGCCTTGAAGAAGCAGACGAACGGATTAATAAATACCATTTCCACATTTTTTGCTTTTTCTATAGAGCCAATGAGTACAAAAAGCAATAGAATTTGAGTACAAAAAGCTACAGAATTTGAGTACAAAAAGTGACAGAATTAAACTACTCTGGTGATCCAAAGTTTTCCCTTGTTGACCAAATAAGAATCACCATTAACCAACTGGAAGTTCAACAGCTTTTTGCATCTTATTCTCCACACACCACTGTTCAACAAACATAGACCCCAGTGAGAGTTAGAGAATTTTGTAACTTACCACACGTGTAGATGACATTAAGATGCTTTTGGATGCCTGGGTAACAAGGGTCTCCGAATTCATAGGTGCTGGCATATATGCTGCAGCTTCTTTTCCCATGACAGCGCTTGATCATGAGCTGGAGAGCAGTAGCTGACTGGCACTCTAAAAGGGAAAAACAATACCTATCTGTGAATATTTGTCCATTCACAACAGAAATTGCCTAAAAATAATTTACCAGTTGCAGACTGTAAAAGCACATACAAGATTTCTATATTTGAAAGTTTTTGTGTTTACATGAGAAGGTGTATCTGACTCTAACACATCTCTAATAAATTGAAAGATCGCTGAAGAATCAGAAACCCCCATACATCCATACAAAGAAGCCTGAGAATAAAATATGTTTCATCTTTGTAACAATCACAAGAGGTGTCTCAAATCCCCCTCTCTGGCCCCTGTTGAAGACAAAGGTGATCAGTGTCTCTGTCTGCTCTTAGATGTTTTATTTCTAAATCTAAAGAAAATTACTATGATGTGTAATAATTATAATATTATCATCTACCATATAAGCAGAAATATTGTTTTAATCACATTCATTCCATGCAAGTAGAAACATATTTCATATTAGAAATTTAGAATATGGGAAGTTCCAAAAGTAAGTGTTTTCCCAAATATTTTTATCAATCAGGCTGTTTTGCCTGTTTTCTTACCTAGGGTGAGAACAATTTGCACAGATAAAGTCTTGAGTTTTTAGGTGCAAGACTGACAGTTTGCTTTCACTATCCAGCCAAGACCAAGCTCAGAGGGAAACTTGCAAGGAAACATTTCTTCAACATCAAATTGTTGCTAAAAGGAACAGGACAGCTACAGAGAATAGAATACAAACCCCTTTTTGTCACTAATTGGGAGGATGGGAAAGGAAAAATGGACCTCAAAAGGTAGTGAGTGCTAGAACCAGCTTAACAATAAAAGCCATGAGAGACACAGGAAAGCCACAGAAAACCAAGCCTAGAGGGTAATGTCTTTTTTCTCAAACCAAATGCAGCATTTTATTTCACATGCTGCAAATGACAAAAGAAGAAGGCTCCATGCGAACATTTTCTTACTGAACGACCCAAACTTCCTTAGGGGATTTCTGATCCAATGAGGGTCAGAGGTTTCAGCGGAAACCTCTGGCATGCAGCAATCCTGATTCATTGTCTTTTTGCAAATGTCTAGTTAGAGAAACTCAGCAAATCTAAACGCTACAGAGGATTTCATGGAGGGTGCCTATTCTTTTTATTTGTTATTGTTCTCACACAAAACAGAGAACATCCCACAGCTGTCTGCTACGGGGCTTTGCCCTCTGGCACAGGAGCATACTGCATCCACAGGAGTGTGGGGAATTACACACTGCTGGTCCTGTGAGTTGCATCCAGCATCCCCAGAGACGGGCAGCCTTTGGGATGTTCCTCATGTATGAATATGTATGCACTAACAAACTACAGACTCTGCTCTGTTTTATTTGTCATATACCCTCACACTAACACTGACAGCTTTTCTAGCCATCACTAGCCATATCCTGGTATTGATGGCCTCCTTCCTCCGATGCAGTTCTGAGCAGGTCATGGTCTCCACCCAAATTGACTTTAGCAGCAGCATCTGTATCAGGAAACCAAATGGAGTTAAATTATGGACACACCTTCACCCCTTTGTTTAAGTGATACCCTGTACCTTAGAATGATTTTGTTAATTAGTATTACTCCAAACAGGTAATACAGCCTGAGATATAACAGGGCTAGTCCTAATAGTCAGTGTGCAGAAGGCTCCCACTGTATCTTTGGGGCTGGTCTAGTGGCAGGTGTTCCTGCCATGGTAGAGGTATTGGAACAGGATGATCTTTAAAGACCCTTCTGAGGCAAACCATTCCAGAATTCTATGATCTTCTGGACTGCCTAGGAGGATTGTCTGGGCCAAGACAACATGCCATGGGCCATGCTACAGTTTCACAGTACAGATCTCTCTCCAGCCCTGTCCCCTGATACTACTCAATTACCAGTATACATGCAACCCCAGATACCCACCCACCTTCTCTGGGCACAGATCAGACCACCACAGTCACTAATATCCATAGAGAAATCCTCAACTCTCCAGCTGCCAGGCTGCTCCAGCTCAATCTGCACCAGCCAAATGAGCAGAAGAGTTGAAGGGACTCTCTATGCTTCCATTACAGGTGAAGATAAAAGCCCCTCACATAGAAAGTAGGGCATCGAGATTGTAAAAGCCTCTTCTACATGGACTTTTTGCAAACCTTAGGATGAAAAATTATATACAGAGGGAAACATTGCCTGCTGGGACTGTTGCACATAAACCATCCCATAATTTAGCTGAAAGCAGTATCTGTAGCCTATCCACTCCAACCTCCTGCCCAAAGAACAGCCAGCTTTGATGTTACATCAAGTTGCTCAGGAATTTGCCCAGGCAAGTCTTGAAAATCTCCACAGATATTTCCCAAACTCCTTGGACACCTGATCCTGGGCTAAGCCCGTCTCCAGGTGAAAATTTTTTTTCCTTGTATGTAGTCAGGTTTCTACTGCTGCAACTCATGTTTATTGCTTTTGGTGTTCACCTGCTGTTTGCTTCTCTGTGTTTCCAAAAAGAGTCATCTGTAGAACCACCTATTTCTTAGTAAAAAACAGAAATAAGATCCCACCCAGAGCTTTCTCATCTGGAAACTGAACAACCTTGTGTCCCTCAGTATTCCCTCATATGCTGTATGCTCCAGGCCCCTGACCAGCTTGGTGGAGCTTCACTGGACTTGCTCCAGTTTTCCAACATCTCTCTCTACCTGGAGAACCCCAAACTGGACACTTCAGTGTTCTCGTTAAGCTGTAACAAGTGTCCTGCTCAATTTAGTACCACCTACAAACCCTGTCCCAGGTCATTACTGAAGATTGCAAGCAATCTCTGACTGCTTCTAAGTGGCTGCCAGCATGACTTCAATATAGCACAGTGGAGGTTTCTTGTAGTGCTCCATTTCCTTGGCTCTTGCTGCAGTCACAATTGAGGCAAGCCTTACTGTTTTCCCTGACCTCCAGACCCTGATGACCACCACAATCTGGTAAATGCAGCAGTGACAGAAGGTCATCTGAGGTATCCACGTTACAAGATCCAGCTAAACTCTACTGACAAGAACAACCTCTGACATGGTAAATCCAATTATTCTTCTAATTTTCCCCATGGTAAGACCTGAGCCATTCTCTTGGAAACAGTCATATTTTTCTAGGCCTGAAAAAAAAAGTGATGGGTTCTAGGCACAAATTCTGACCAAGTGTTCACTTCAAAGATTTCCTTTTGCTCAAACAGGGAATTTTCCCTAGTTTTACCTCCAGACAATTTCTAAGCAAAAGTGCCTTGTACATTTCCATAAAGGCCAGTGCAAGCAGCCTGCAGCGTTTTGAGAGAGGAACTACACCAACACTGAAATTAGCTTTGTCTCCCATCTTGGAATTCTTGGTCTGTCAACATGTTCATCCTCCACATAACATATTGAACTGGAAAATGTAAGAGCAGCAATAAAAACCTCCAAACGGGACCATCTTCCTTACACACTTCAGAAGGTTTCTGATAAGGGGTTCATTTAGCTGGGTGCCAAAATGTCATATTCAAGTATCTTTATTCCCTCACTAACGAGCACTGAAGATGTCAGCAATACCTCTGAGAGGTGGCTGAGTGATAGATGAGACTACAGCACCTTCATAAATCACAGTCACCACCATGTCTAGAAGGGACAACATGGTATTTTCTTTTACTTCCATGTCTCAGGCTTATAAAAACACTGAATTCAGTCCTGTTGGATGCTATGAAGTGCACATAGGTAACTTAACTTCCAAATGTAAATGAGTCCTTAGGGAGCTCATTGAAGTGAGAGCTCCAATTATATTAGTACCTCTTCAGAAGGTGATTCCAGGTCAGAAGTCTTCACCTCCAGGTGCCCATACTCAGAGCTCAGAGAGGCAAGAAAACAGAGGGGTTTTATCCATAAATTATGCAGTTATCCTGCCAAAAGGATGCAGGGAAGCCAAGACCAGCAATGTGGTACAGCAGAGCTGGGCTGTGGTCCCCTTCAGCTGGCCAAATTCATTTTTTCCAGGTCTTCAGAAGTGGGAGACTAGACATGCCACTTATTGTACCAGATGTCATGCTCATTCGGAGCAACATTGCAGTTGGACTAGATGATCTTAGAGGTCTTTTCCAGTCTTAATGATTTTATATTCTACAATCTCCTTTCTTCTGCTGCTTGTTTGCTTGCTAAATGCAAATTCCAAATGTTTTATGAGATACCACCCTGGCACCAGTAACAAACAAGTGGCCCTATGTGTCAGAGACGTGGGAAGGACACTCACTAATGCCAACACCATATCACTAAGTCTGAGGTAAGTACTGCTAAGCAGAGCCAGGCCCCTGCCCAGAGCCTCTTCAAGCCCACAAAGCTCAAATCCCATGATACAGCAATAAAAAACTGCTTTAAGACTTCATAGATGATAGAGAGCCCTCTTGGAGAGGTTGGCCCAGAGTTACCCTTGGCTTTCACTAGTCTTTGATTGCTTCAGTACACTGCCAGAGAGCAGATACAAATCCTGGCTATGGTGAAACTTTCACATGTGAAAGCATTTAAAGGTATCATCTGTGCTTTGCAAATATGGTATTTTCAGCTAAAGTTGGAGCTGTGGGGGAGTGGGATCAGCTCACTTTATTCTCTTTACCTCTGGCCCCACTTTCTAGAAGTTGCACATCCCTCCAGCCTTGCTCCTGGTGCAAGGTGAATTCCCTTTCCTTTCACAAATGCAGACTGGATTTCGCAGCCCTTAGTATAAGTCCTCAGTGGGTAATTCACCTTACCAGTTGCATTTAGTATGATATGACTCCTTGATCTACTCCATCAGCCCAGCCTCTGTCAAGGTAAAAACCCAAACCAGGGAAACAGAGCCATGATGGAGGATTTTACCAGCTGCAGCTCACAGACTGTGTTGGCTTTAAAACTGGAATTGGTCTCAGTGATGTAATGGCCATATCATCAAGCTCACCACAATGAATGGGTTTTAGTCAGTCTAAGGCTGCTTCCCAGCATGACTGTTTCTTTATTACCTCTTCCTGGTGAAAAAAAAAAATAAATAAACTGGAGCCAATGCCTATTAATCATATCCTTAATTTTGGTTACTCAGTGTTACTTGTTTTTCTCCAGTAAGGGTGACACATCCAAATCTGAAATCCAAGCCATGTATTGCTGCTTTTGATTGCAAAACCCATCTGGGTTTGAAATAATGTTTCCAAACTCTTTAATTTTTGCATTTTGGTAACTCTTAGATGTTCTGGTGGAGATTGGAGCCTCTTCCAAGGCAGCAGCCATCACAGATGGATCCACAAACAGATGTAAACTCCGAGTTTTGAGAAGGGTGACTAATCCCACAGTGAAGTTGGGCATATTGCAGATGTTCAAGAACATCTGTTCATCTGTTAATCTGCTCATGATCAGACTCACCTGGCACAGCCATGCTGAACCTGCAAAGGTGGATTCCTGCACAGATGAGACAGGCTGTCCAGAGCAAGCAGGACCACACACAGCTGGTCAGGTGAATACATTAGCATGCTCTGAAGCTGCCAGGTAAGAGTTTTCCACAGGCTGTCCATGGATCTGGAGAGGCAGCAGGACATGGAGCTCCACCCAATATTAACATGCATGCACTTTAAAAAGAAAGAAAACTGGAGTCTGAGAAAAAACTCTACCCACTCATAAGAGGATGAGACAGACTCTCTGATTCTGTGAGTTTTCAAGAAAAATGGGGCACTCATTCTACTTTTTTCAGCCAAGAAAATATAACACCTTGAGGTGTCAAAAGGACCAAATGATTGGCCACAATTAAAGACTTCAGAAAGGGGATCACTGCCTAAAATACAATTTCCAGCAGTACCTACGAAGTAAGTGGTTAGGAACTGGAACAGGACTGGTAGTACCTGATCAAGAGACAAATTGTGTGGGATGCTTTGGCTCAGTGTAAAGGTATCAGGAGCAGACCCAAATATCAAAATTAAGCAATCAGCAGAACCCTAGCTTTCCTTGCTGTCTTTTGAGGAGCAGGTGAAAGAATCAACTTAAGATAAGTTTTCCCTTAAGGGAAGTAATTTGACAGCTTGAGGAGGACAGTCGTCCCAAGCAGAGGACAGGATTTTTCTCTAAAACATGCAGCCTGATTTCCTGCTCAAGAACAAAAGAAGAAAAGTTACTTGCTGGGAGCTATGAATGTGAGAAGACAGAATGAAAGATGGAACGAGTCAATTAGCTAAGAGGAGAGAAATTTAGTTCCTGCAAAGAAAGCTGACAGATGTCTGAATCAGTGCTGTGGTTATCCATTCGTCTGCCAAAAGAGAAAGCAAATTTCAATGGAATGGCAGAAAGGACACAAGCAGGAAGTAACTCCAACCTTTCAGGTGAGGCAACTCCCGAAATTCCATCATGTTTTACCCTAGGACTGACTGCCTCAATCTGAAAAAAACCTTTATCAGGAGGGAGGGAAGGAAGTGCTCCTGGTTTGGGGCAGTTTCTCATATAATTTAAAGACATTCCATTACCTATGGTTGATACAAATGTCAGCTCCTTCATACATGGGCAGCTGCTAGAGGTGCCTAAGCCTCAGCTTCAGCCAGAATTAGCCATCCAGCAGCCTGTGAAGGATATCTTCATGGAGTAGCAATGAGTCAGTCTGCACTGTGTGCAGTACATCAAACCCCAGGCATTTTTGACTTAGCCCATGCCCATTAATGTTCTCTTTGATGTTCTCTTTAAAAGCTGGTGAAGAAGACTGTTAATAAAGATGGATTTTGTCCACTTTCTCTCTCATTTAGCAGCCTGGGGAGGTTATTTCTTTATCAGTGTAAAGCTGTCACACAGTTTCAGCTGGGGGCAACTGAAATACACTGAATTTCTATTCCCTGCCATGGCACACAAGCCTCGATAAATGACAAAAGAAGTGAGTTGGGTCTAGATCCACAAGACAAGAGGGAGAAAACCAAACCACAAATATTTAAGTATTCTTAAGACCAACCAATGTGAAGTTCAGCCAATAAAAACCAAAGGCTGCCCTTAAACAAAATAAGGTACAGAAGCAGAAGTGTATTTACATACACAGAAGCAGCTCAGGAGCAGGAACCCGAAACAATTAAAAGGTGAAGTTCCCTGCTGGTATTTTTAAAAATGATAAATGGTCAACATCATATTACAAATAGCAGCAGAGAATTTCACGTTGATATAGCTGTATATAGAACATATGTACTGCACAGTGTCACTGAAAACAACTGGCTAGAAAGGAAATCTATATCCAAACATTAGAAGGATGTGCAGAGAAGGCCAGCTTTATGTTTAAAAAGTATGTTTTACAGAAAGAGAAAGAAAAATTAGTCACCACACAGTTCATAAAACTTTGGAAACTTCAGCAGTAGGCCAGAAAAGAGAAAATTATCTTAAAAGAAACCAATCACATTTAGAGACTGCAACAGAAGAATTGATTACAGGTTTAATTGCAGATCCTATGGTTACATTTAGAAACACTTGGTTTATTAATGTGAGCTTAAATCATCTTATCACCCTTGTATCTGGAACCAGAACTCGCATAAAATATATGAGCCTTCAGTTTTGCAGGGACTGACTCAGAGTGTGCAAAGTTGAGCAAATTAATAACATTTCTTGGGTTTGGGGGCTGAAGTGAGAATCCAAGGACAGCTTCAAACATGGCTCCAAGAAGTCTCAGAGAACAAAGAAGATTTGGTGTGGCAATGACAGTTATATTTTATTATTTAATTTGCAGCAGAGTGGATTGTGGGCTGTAAGGCATTGAAGAAAAAAGCAAAGGTAACTAACAGTTTTAGCATCACTCAGTAGAAGATAGGGATAGTGCTTTCAATGTATCTACTTGCCTGTGAAGTCCTTGAGTTCATGTCTCCTTCCTATCCATTACAGCCCAAAAATGTCTTTTCCTGAACATGGGGATGCTCAACAAGTGCCTAGACCTAGGCTGAAGCAAGGTCTGAACTTCACAAGCTGCAGGACTGGCCCATTTTCTAAAGATTACCCAGCTGACGCAGCCTGCAAGCCACTTCTTGCCCTTGGTTCCTAAAATACAGCATGGTGTGCCTGCAGACTCACAGGTTTCATATTACCTTTGTTTTTCAGGCTCTCATCCTGGCATTTTTGCAATATTCTTGAGTGACATCTGAATTAGTTTAAGAGGAACTTTGTGAGTTTTGAACAAGTTACACTGGTTTTCATTCAAAGCAACTCCATGGAAACAAACATGCTACACATTTAAATACCTTAAACATTGCCCTTTTATTGTTAGGCTTGTATTTTGGGGTTGTTTTTAACTAATAGTTGGGCAATAGTCATCTTTTATAAGATCAGCCACTAAAGAAGTTGATATTACTGATACAAATGCTCACTTTTTCCTTCTTCAAATATCATACCAATAGCATCACAGAGCCTGCTAGTGCTATTTAAATTACTAGTTTCAGAATTTTTAATTATAATCACTGTGTGGGGTCATACCCCACTGTAAACAGTATTTCAAAACCAACTTGAACCTTGGTTTAGAAAAAGATCTTGTCCAGACTCACATTTGAATGGACTTTTAAATTTTTTTAATAGCTATTGTGTGCATATAAAAACAATTTCATATAAATCATTTTTATGCCTCTATGGAATCCAACAATAGTTAGAGTTTTCTAGAAACAGCTGTAAAGAGATTTTAATTACCTCCTGGTGTTTTGAGACAAAAACTGAAACACATAAAGTATTTAAAATTGAAGAACAACTTTCTGAAAGCAGGCTTTGTCTCACTTTAACTCAGCATTCTAAATGGGAACTGCATTTCAATTTAAATTTAATAAGGTATGAGATGTGAATTAAACAGCAACTGATATTTATTTAGCCTTCAGATTTGGATACCTGCAGGTTTTATTGCATACAAACAGATTTGCCTCTAAAAGCATGTTCTTAATCATGAGCTATACACATAATAAAGCAGTTTCTGCCCTGAATGTAAATGAAGCATACAGAGTCACACCTACAGGAGGGGTGCTTTGGAAGCCTGGTGGGCTCTGTAGAGAGGAATGACAGGGTGTGACCCCCCAACTGCTGCTCATCCCACAGACCCAGCACTGCAGCTGATTAAAGGCCAGACAGGGAAACCAGGATGAAGCATGAGAGTCTTTCAGCCACTTGGATCTGCTGAAGGTCAGCTGTGCTACATGGCATTGCCTGACCAGCACAGATTTCTGTGGATATTCCACCCCTTCCTGCAGTCCCAGCCACCCTCTGCTTCCCCCATCAGTGCCAGGGGTTGCTACTCCTCATTGGTCCAGCTCCACACTTCAGGGGGCTTTTTATTTTTAAGTATTTGACTTAAGATTAAGATTAGAGCACAGACACCACTTTGTCCTGATGGAAACAGGATGGGAAATGGTCATAGATGGTGAAGCAGAAGAGAGCCAGAAATGTACAGCTGGAGGGGCAGCAATTTCTTGAAGCCAGCTCTTGTGCTGGCAGGAACATGTACCCTGGAATATAATGGGTTTTTTACTGCCTGTATTTCATATTCATTCACATGCTAGATCTGATCACAGATAAACAAACTAGAAAGGTCCATTATTTATATGATGTAATAAATATTTATATGAGGAGTCTGCTTTAAGTCTTATATACATCTGCATTAGGAGGGGAAAATCAAAACAAACGGGGTTGGATCACCTTCTGTCACTGCATTAGAACGAAAAATGCCAGGGAAAGAGCACCTAAAGCACGGGCTCATTTGCTGAACTCTTTCCTCTGCTCTTCCATTATCAGATCCCATGAGTCAGAGAGTGCCACTGACCATCTGAGTTTCCTCAGGGCTTTGTAAACACATTCATTTTTCCCCTTTACAGAGGCACAGGACAGAACTTTTATGTTAAGTGACAAGGACATTTCAGTCTCAGCAGAGTACTCAGCTTAATCCACACCCCAAGACCCAGAGAAGCTGAAGAGCCAGGGTTCCCACGATCCTGCACCGACTGCAAAACCAAGCCCAGATTCCTTTTACCCAGGATGAGCAATTAAATTGCTTTGGGCTTTTTGTATACGTGGTGGAGAAAGGCAGGGTCCTTGAGAAGGAGTCCTGGATCCTAGGTTGGAGGTCAGCTGAACACATCCATCTCACTCTCAGTGGTTTGGGGGGGAGCTACTGTAAAAATAAATAATGTGAACAAGTCAGGTGTCCTGAATATGACCAAAGATATTGCTCCACTAAGCAATCAAAAGGGTAATCATTTTACATCCAAGGTCTTCTTTCTCAGTCTCCTAATTAGATCACTACCTTGCACACAGGCACATGTAGAAAAAGGCCATTTTTTAAATTACTTCTCTTGGAATAAACAAGCCACTTGGAAATACAGGCAGAGGCAACTGTAAACAGCAGGAAAAGGGGGCAAAGGGCTCACTTGGCTGAGGGATATTAATGGTTCATTGCTTGTAAATAGCCCTTTCCCCAGAGACCTCACCATGCTCTGTGTATGCTCTCTGCACATGCTGGCAGCAAAGTGGAGGCTTTATTAAGGGAGTTACAAATAAGGTCAAATTCTTTTAGGAGCTTTTCAGAGTTCCCAAGGCATTCAAGGAGGGCTCCAGCTGTTTGCAGGGGTTTCCCATTACAGTCAGAGACATAAGTTTCAGCATGTTTACAGTTAAAAGAGTATCCTGACAGATCTTCACTTTAACATGACAGCAATAGGATGGAGCTCTCCACCAAAACTTTCTCTTCACAGATGCTAAGCACATTCACACAGACATTATACAAAGAGAAAGCATGTGTCTGGCATGGCATGGCATTTGAAGGGTGGCTTGGGGATCTTTCATCACCCAAAAGCAGTGCAGCAATATCTGGGTTAAAAGGACTGCAACACCAGGATACCTCAGAAACCTGCTGAGCACCTAATGTAGAATCCAGGAAGTTCACTGTTAGGAGACTTTATCTCCTCAACACTTCTACACGAGTACAAAGTCTTGTTTTTCAAGGCAGAAACAACACAAATTGAATTGGTTTACTTTACATGTGCAATGCTCTATTAGGCCACCTCTCCTGCCCATCTTAGACATCAGTTCTTAAAAAGCCTCACCTGTAAAATCTGTATATTTCTAAATTCAATCCAAATGTGCATTTTGTCCACAGAAAGAAAAACGGAATCAAATTTTCTGAGCTGTTTTTCATTAGGAGAGGAAGAAAAGATAATCTTCACCACTTTGGGGGCAAGTATGATTTCTTCACTCATCAAGTAGCTCAGGCTGCGTGGATATAAATAATCACTATGAACTTGTGCAGGGCCTACTTCCCAGCAAAGTGCCCTTTGCCAAGGCTCAGACTTGATACAAATCATTAGTCCCATGAAACTCAAACAGAATAAATCTCCCATGTACAGAACATAGCTGGGTTCTGCCTTACAGGAACTGGATGTTGCTGCAAAGTCTGACTCACACACTCATGTTTGTACGATCAGCTTGTTGTGAATGTCTGGGATCAAAGGCTGCCACGGAGCAGCCCTCCCCACATTGCAGGGCTGTGGAAACGTGCAGGGAAATGTTCTCTAGCTAGCAGAAACTTTGATTTATAAATTGTGATGTTTCCACCTGCTCCTGAAGGAACAGAGCTGCCTGCTGGGCTAGGCAGGCCCGTGAGAAGAGCAGTTTCTGAAGTAGGATGGGAGACCCTGAGTGCTGCTCCCACAATCACTCAGCTGGGAGCACAACCTGCTCTTGTCTCTGCTGTAACTGGATACAGGAATGGGAGGTTTGTGCCATGGGGAAGCACAGTGTGAATGTGCTTTTTGCTGATTTGGTTTGGAGGGGGATCCTAAACCAGTTTCTCCTGTGGGCCCAAGAGAAGTGCCAACTACAGCTACAACTCACCTTCCCATTCCTGCGGCACCAGAGTTCTGCCCCACTGGGTCAGCTCACACAGGTAGATGAAGGGAAGGCCGTGATAAGCAGAGGCTGCCTCTTGCCAAGGGGATGAATGAGCTGTAGCTGAAGAAACCTGAACAACCACTCCCAAACATGACTGGGATTTAAGGGCTGGAGCATGGTGAAGCGGTGATGACCATCTGCTCACCCCCAATTTTCTTCTAGTTAAGCTGATCCCCACCCCCACAATTTGCTCAGGATTTCAGCATGCAAGGAAACATCAACAGCCATAGTTTGTCTTTCACCCTACACACCCAGTGCCCAAATAGCTGGGAAAGCCTGGAGAAGTCACTGCTCCAGGGTGAGTTCCTCACATCTCCTCCCCAGCCCTGCAGGGCATGCAGCCAGCAGATGTTTCAGCCCCCGCTCCCACCCTGCCTTGGCTCTGATGCAGCCAGGACATACCGACTCCCACAGCACCCCAGGAGCACCACAGTGACTTGAGATACTTGAGACCCCAGCAATTCCAAACATGTAGATATTTGCTCCTGTCCAACAACTCAGTCATTTTTAGCATCAGTTCACAGCTTAAAACCTTGAGCTGGACTTTAGTGTAAAGTTTCCTCAGCATTCCCATCCCTGACTTGGCATTACGCTGTCTTGTACTGAGCCTGCTCATGTAAGCAGTTTCATTTAGGAGCTGACACTTGAGGAAGGCCCTGCCTCATTCCAGCAGGAGACTCTGCTGCAATCCAGGATCTGACACCTCATTTCCTTGGGCAAACATTGGAATCTGTAGAGCTCACAAGGCCAGTGTGAGAACATCAGGGCATACAGGGGCTGGAGATCGTGCAGCCCTGCTGTCAGACCCCACTGCTTGTTCTCCCTGTTTGTGCCTCCTGTCCTATTTTCTGGTCTCACATACCCCGCTCTCAGCCAGTAAATGTTTCGTGAATTTACAGCTGGGCAAAGAAGAGTAAAACTTTACCCTTTGTGGCTTCCACATGGAGTTTTGCTTCATGCTGACACTGAAGAGCAGGTCCCTGTGCTGGTACCTTGTCACTGGCAAATGCCTGTTCCTGCTCTCTCAGCAAGGACAACGGAGTGGGGTGCTCAGGTCTGCTCCAGAAACCCATCCTGTTTCACTGACTTGGCAAGTTCTCACCCAGCAGCCCAACCACCACAGCAACCAGTGCACAGACTCAGCCCAACCAAAACACCACACCAAAGAGGTCCAAGCTAACCTGCCACACACATCTGCTTTGGCTTCTGCTACCTGGCAACTGGGGGACTACAGGAGCACATCCAGGAACACTCAGGAGACCCTGCACAGGGGTCAGCTGTGCTACAAGTGCTCAGATTTGCACAGCTATAGAAATAAGACATGCCACACTGCACAAATAACCCGACTGGCCTCATTCCACCTGTGGGTTTCTACTGACACCCATCATCCGAGTATCACATTTCCAAGCACTCACTTGATTTGCTTCCATTTGAATAGCATTTAACTCCTTAAGGGCGCTGGATCAGCAGCTGTGAAGCCAAAGATCCTCAGGTACAGGTGAACAGATCCCAGCACAGGCAATAGCACCAGATCAAGATTCCCTGTGCAGTCTCCTCTGAAGCCTTTCCCTCACTGAAGGCAATTCCTTTGGGAAACCAGTTAATTCCCTCTCAGCTCTGCAGAGAAG
Source organism: Hylia prasina (assembly GCA_013397195.1). NCBI lineage: Eukaryota > Metazoa > Chordata > Aves > Passeriformes > Sylviidae > Hylia > Hylia prasina. The sequence goes on from VYXD01005452.1 coordinate 603,554, forward strand.
AATTATGATGAATGCTGAGTACCAGTGTGCTGTACTGTTTCTGTTGCTTTCTCTGCCACAGCCTAAAATATTCAGTTATTTTGCATCGGCTCAAGAACAGACAGTTCCAGTGAATGTTCTTCAATTATTTATCTTTAACTCATGACTGTAAGAGACTCTGATAGACTGAGAGTAAAGGAGATACTTGAAGGTACTGTAAGCCAGGCATAACATGATGAAAGTTAACAAGTTGCTTTTTCAATTTGCTCCCTTACTTTAACTTCAGTTAAAGTTTAAATGCAATGTCAAGGCTTCAGTGGCTGCAGATGGTACATGACATCCCCAGATAATATGCTCCTTCATGTTACAGGCAGAGGCTCTGTGGATGAACCACCACGAAGACAGAAAATTGAACAAGAAATTCAAGCACCTTCAATCATATAATTAGATTAATCTGTGAAAAGCCTCCAGCCTTGGAACTCAGCTAGGACATGTAGCTGCACCTCAGTTTGGTGCTGATGCTGAAGCTCACCACTGGCTGACAAGGTACCACACATCAGGAGCACCAGCATGGCAGGTTGCATGTCCCAGTCCTGCTTTTCTGACCAGGATCTGTGCCAGCTCTGCTGTGATGACAGTAAATGAAATCACCCTGCCCACATCAGCGTGTCATCAAGGCATTCCCCAGCTTACCAATCATGGGCATCCCTAGGTCTTGGTATGGGCACTCCAGGCTGCCTCCTTGTGTCCTCCCAAAGATGGCAGAGTAAATGGCTATCACCATGCTCTTCTTACAGCTCAGCCTCAGCTTGTCATCTTCACAAGCTACTTTACTCTTGTATTCATCTGGAAGCAAACAAACACTTAATTACTCAGCTGATCCAGAGGTGGGCTCCCAGCAGGGCAGGACCCTCTCACCTCCCCATGGAGTGAGCTCAGCAGAGGCAGCAGCAATTCTGGGCCCAGGGGTGCATCTCAGTTCCCAGCACAACCCCAGCCTTAGCACAACCCCATCCCCCCCCAGCCTTGCAATTGCTACAGGAGCACTGATCTCTCTCATTACACATTCCCTCTGTGGTATTATCAACACATTTAATGAATATATTTTAACCCAGCATATATGAGTTCTGTTAAATAGCCTATAATTTCATTTTACAGACAGATAAGTGAGGAGGAATGGCATTTGAGTGTTTTCTACATGGTAATATGGCAAGGGAAGGTAAAAGCCCATCTTTAGGAACCTATCTCATCCATGAAGCAGACATTTATATGCCAGGCATTCATTCTATATCACAGCAGCTCAAATGCAAACATAATCACGTTCCATAGCTTTTTTTTCACAGCAGTTCTTCCATGGCAGATCCAATAGAAGTTACACTAAATTTAATAATTATGGGACCTGCTCCTGCCTGTTGCAAACACAGATACACAAAAGCTTGTCCCCAAATCCTTCTTGAAATGGGCACTCTTGCTCTTATGAAGCTGGTACATCCAGAACAATCACTCAGTTTACATCTCTCAAGGAGATTGGACTGTCATTTCATAAGAAATCACATGTCATTCCCTTGTATTTACCATTATTATTTGGAGTATGGGAACCTCTAGAGGTCCCAACCTAGAATAGGCCCTTCCCAACATACCACAGAAAACAAGAACTCTTTTGAAAAGCTGAGTTTTTACAGCAAAGCATTTACACGTATGAAAGAGACTAAGATGGAAGTGGCATAAAGAGACTTAAAAAAATGAAGTGGCATGTCTATGGACACCCCAGGCAACTCAGGGCACAGCCAGGAGTATAACCTCAACCTCCTCGGCCTCTGTGGAGTGATCTTCCACTTCCTTATGTTATTTACCGTTTGAAATGTAGCCACAACAGCATCCAGACTGCTAAATGGAAAGGGTTTGTGACCCATGGTAAAACCCCAAGCATGATCAGTCATTTCCTCTTGAATGCCTCTACTTCTACCAGGTCAAAGTGGTGCCATAGAGCACATGGACATCAACCAGTGCCTGGGGCTGCCCCTGGCCCTGTGTCAGTGACTGGCAAAGACATGATTTCTGTCCTTCCCTTACACGGGTCTCTATGTCTCATATCTCACACACACACATGTGTATATATATGTCTATACCTATATATGTAGATTAGATAGAGATAGAGATAGACAGATATAGATGAGAACTTATGTAAAGTCCATATGCATAAAACTACTCAGCAACTGAGAACACTAGCTAATAATTAGTTTATAAGTTAATACTTAAGTCGTTAGACCATGGCATTCAGCACTTAATGTGGCATTTTTTACTGTATTGTAAGTCTAGGTTCAAGAATCATTTTTTCTTATTTGAGATCAAGGGTGATCTTTCCAAGCTGAATCATAGAAGAATTTATGTTGGAAGACTTCTCAAGAGGTCATCTGGTTTAAGCCATGTTCAAAGAAGGGCTAATTTCTACCTTAGATTGGATTTTTTTCAGAAGAAACTGCATAGAAAAAACAAGTATTATGTCAAAAGAGAGGCATGCTGCTTTAAAAAAAAATCTGAGAACAAAATATCTTTTCATGCTCAGCTTGGAAATTTTTACTTAAACCAAAAAACAGCCTTCTTATCATTTTACTTCACACTCTGCAGCCTTTTTACAAAAATCTCTGAACGTTTCTAGTTTTTATCCCACTGCAGAGAAACTTTCAAACCACTAAGATATTTAGTGAATGTGAAAACACTTTCTGATTCACCTCTCTAGATGAAGACACAATTAAGACCTCACTCTTTCATGGGAGAGTCTGTGCAAAGAGCAGACATCCCTCAGCAGTAGCTGCAGGGATAAACCCACAACCGCTGAGTGTATGAAACAGAGGCTGAAATCAGAAATAGAAGCTCTTTGCACCTTCAGAGTAAGTAGAGAGAAACTTCATATACCTGTGTTGTGTCAGGTTAATTGTAGGACATGATGATTTTAGGGGGCTTTTTTATTCCAAATGGTTCTATTATTCTATGTCCATTTTATCTATGTAGGCATTTCATCCACAGTCACCATGAAAGCACCTCAAAGGTACACTGAACACACCAAGGGGTTTCATCTTCACCTATAATTGTCTCCCATAGGATTTTTGTTTCTTCTATGAGGGAAATTAAATCAAAGCTTTAACCTGCCTATACAGTGGAAAACTTAACAGATTACAATAAAACTTTGTCCACTTAACAGAATTTATTTTTTCCTTAGGGAAAAAAAACGGATTCAGGCTAAAAGCACAAAGAAAAAAACTCTCCAATAAGACAAGCTATACACAATATATGTTAAACCACTGTCACAGAAAAGAATACTTGTGTCTGGCTGAAATGGTTGAGAAATGAAATAGATTGAGTTTAGAAAAAGAATAATTTTGAAGTCTCTAATGAGAGGGTCCTAAAGAGATAAAAATGAGTGTCTCATTTCTTACAGACACTAACTCAATTTCCTCTTTCAATTTGGTTAATATTAGCTACATCTCCCAATTAACAAGTAAAACTGCTTAACCACACATCCTATGGTCTCATTTAAGGTTTTTAGAATATTTGTTAAATTCTGATGATGATTCAAAGTCAGGGCTTGTCATTTGAAAACTTGCCTGGGATTTAAACACATTGAATATTGCACTGAGCACAGTGAACACTGGGATGGACAGACATCTACACCTTTGCTGAAGATCAGTCCAGCAGTCATAAGACAATCAACAACTTGCTCCAGTTCCTAAAGGGGCTACAAGAGAGCGGGAGAGGGACTTTGCACAAGGACATGTAGTGAAAGGACAAGGGGGAATGGCTGGAGGAAGACAGTTTTACATTGGATCTTAGGAAGAAGTCATTTACTATGAGGGAAGTGAGGGACTGGAACTGAAAAGCTGTACCTGCCCCATCCCTGCAAGTGCTCAAGGCCAGGTTGGATAGGGCTGTGAGCAGCCTGGGATAGTGGAAGGTGTCCCTGACCATAGCAAATGAGTTGGAACAAGATAGTCTTTAAAGTCCTTTCCAACCCAAACTGTTCTGTGATTCCATGATCCTATGAACAACAAAACACTGCCTCTCACACTCAGTTCTTACCCTCATAGCCACTCTGGGAAGTTGTGCTCAGGGCTTATGGGGAAAGCTGCCTAATGGAAAGCTCAAGAAATCAGGCTGGGGAGGTGAACCCGAGTGCACATTCCTTGGGAACAAGTGGAGCTTGTGGGTGATGTGTTCCTGGCACACTCCTGTGGGAAGTAATAGGGTTGTGCCACCTGAAACAGGTGTCACCTCACAGTCACTGAATTCTGCCCCAGGAAACACCTGCTGGAGCTGCCAGTTCCCAAGGCTCTGGCTGAGTCCAGATTGGTCAGGGCTGCAGTTACGTGGGCAGGCACAGAGAGAAGACACTGCTTTCTTAAAAGAAAGGATAAAAGAAAGCATGAAATGCACAGTAGTACTTCAGTCTCCCAAAAGGTTCCCTTAAGCTTCACCACTGGAAAACAAGGAGTCTCAATGTTTCTGGGCAATCTGATAGAAATCTGCATAAACACACAGAAAGTGATGTTATGGAGGACACAAGCCCCTGAATGTATTTTGTACTGTCATAGCATTGTCACCTCCATTTTAACCAGAATGAACCCAAGCCAGACACTCACAGCTCCCAGGCACTGGATGACAGTAAGGATTGCAACTGATATTAAAAAAATACAGAGCTAAGCATCATCCATATATTTACTGGTACTTCACCCCATGATAGCCTTACATAAATATTGAAAAGAAACGAGGCAGCATAAGTGACATAAAAGAGCTGGGACTGGGAACAAAAATGCATTTTTCTCTCTCACTCTCTGAAGCAGGACTGGCCTCCTACAGATCACTCACAATCTGGTCCTAAGCCTGCTCTAACTGTTACAGTCTGGATATAATTCAGGCCAAATGCAAACATTTGTATTAGTGGGTTTCATGTTTCACCCTGAAAAATTAAACACGCTTAAATGGCCTCGGAAAGGTGGCAGTGATATTCAGCAAATGGCTTACTCCACACTAATCCCCCATGCAGTCATTTGTAGGGCAACAGAGATTTACCATGATTAAGATATTTGCTAAGGATAATATCCCTTTTATTACTGCCTGGTTTCAGAGACACTGGCTTAAATATAACTCAGTGGAGAGAACCTAAGGAGGGAACAGCTGCAGGCTTTTCTAGACACGTTTTTAAAGGTCATTATATGACAAAATTGTAACTTAGCTTGGACAATTACAGGAAAACAATTATAAATGTTTCTAATAGAAAAAATGGTCTCTCTCAAACAGTAAAGTCAATAAGAAGACCTTTAGTAATTATTGGATGTGTACAATAATATTAATCTGTATGATCAATAGTAATTACATTTATCCAGTATCTTAAGAACGTTTTCACTTACGGCTCACAAGAATTTTCTGAATGATCATGATTTGGAAGCTCAAAACTAAATGTTAATTGCCTCAATCTCTGTGAGACCTTAGATATGAAAGCTCCTAAAGAGATTTTGCTTCTAACAAAATGATGAAATATATTAATGCCAGAGGTTCACCTTGCCTAAAATGGTATTTCTGAACAGAACTTGTGGAAAAAAATTACAGAATTTGCTAATCAAAGTATTCATACTTCACTTAATTGGTGCATAATAGCTGACCCTATTTCCCAGATCAAAGATCTGGAAATACATGTAAAGAGAAATCTGTTTTCTTCACAAAATCCTAAAGGATTTAAATCTTAGAACTGAGAATCTGAGCAAAGAAAGCGAATTTGTAGGAAACAGAGATGCTTTTCCCCAATTCCTTATCAGGTCAGGATCATTTCCCACAGAGGACTTTCATATCTAGGTTATAACTGTTAAATTAACATGACTGCACCCAAGATGTCACTTCAGAACCAAACTGGACACCATCTTAGCCAGTAATTTCTCCTTGACCCAATTTTTGCCTTGCTCACATTCATCCCTGCTTTGTTATGTTCCTCTTAATGCCACCCACAACAAAGAACATTTCTTGCCTTGAAACTCATAACTCTTCATTATATCCACCCATTCCACCATCACCTAATTTCCTTCAGCTGACAAATGACTGTATTTAACTACTGTGTGTTGGTTTGTGCTGGTCTGTGAAGAAGGGCATAGGGAGAATTCTCTTCCCCACTCGGCCACTCCCTCCACAAGAACTGTGTTAATGGTGGGTACATCCAATGCTTCGTGTCACTCTTCCCACCAACAGCCCTACTGCAGCTGTCAGCCATGCATTGATTGTAAAGAAGAACAGCTGAGATGCACAAGTGGAAAACACAACCTTTTGGCCACCAGCTAAAATTCAACAAACTTTTATGGATGCTGGAAACCATCCCCAAATAATAAAGATGGTGATAACACATGTGGTGACATTTTGGTGATTTCAGTACATGTCTAAGCAGAGTACTTACATTGCAAAAGCCACCACATAGCAACTTTTTGTGTCAGCCTGAAGAGAGAAGCCAAAGTAAGGGTTAACCATAGAAATTTGAACTTTTTTTGCTTTGGATGTGGTCACTCCAGACCATAATTCACTGAGTCACTAAGGACAGAAAGCACCTCTGGAGAATGTCTATGCCAACCCCCATGTTCAGAGTCAACTAGAGCAGCAGGTGGCTGAGGGCCATATCCATTCAAGTTTTTATCACCTGCAAGGATTGAGACTTCACAACTTCCTTGGGCAAGTTGTTCCAGAAATCCTGATAGACATGTGAGAGATGAGTACAGTGAATACCTGTTTCCATTTCTTCTGTGAGAACTTGGAAAATGAGTTTCCAAGACAGAAAACCTATTAAACACTAGGACAGACACCTCTAAGAAGCATCCTTGAAAAAGAGTCCTGTGCACAGGACTGCCTGTGAACAGCTCATCTTGGAGACATCCATCCATTCCCCTTCCTAGTAAACTGTGACCCCTGTTTTTATATTTTCTCTTTCTCCACAGTCAACTAATTTCCAGGAACTTCTGTAAGATATAGAGAATACTTTTAGAGTTAAGTAGAACTAAGCCCATCCCAAAATTAAAATAAAGGAGTGCATCTCAAAGCAGTGAGAGCAAAGGTGCCTTGGACAGCACACTGCTACTAGACCCTGCAGAGAAGACAATTCTACTAAAGGGAATTTTCCAGTCAATGCACCACTTCAAAGCTTTTCCCCATGCTTCTATTCCTATGTTATATATTTATTTATTTTTCATTTCAAGCGAGCATTTATTATTTCAGTATTTTATCCTCTTTTGTGCTTTGAAAGGTATAAGCAGGTTCTGGCCTTCAAGACCCTGAATGTAAACCACAGATTCACAGATTCCTAAAATTATTTGGCTTGGAAGGGACCTTAAGGATCATCCCATCCCAACCCCCTGTCATGGGCAGGGACACCTTTCACCCTCCCAAGTTGCTCACAGCCCCATCCAACCTGTCCTTGGACACTTCCAGGAATGGGGCAGCCACAGCTTTTCTGAACAGCCTGTGCCAGTGTTTTGACACACTCAGTGTGAAGGATTTCTTCCTGATATCCAATTTGAATCTACCCTCCTTTAAAGAGCAGATTTAGATTAGATATGTGGTTTAAAGCCATTTCCCCTCATCCTATCAGGGGACAAGTCAACAAAGATCAGAAGTTTCTCCCAATGACAAAAGCCTGCTATTTAGACCAGTTCACGTTGCTATGGCTCCTTTCTTTTCTGTTTTCTTCTGATTTTACTTATTGTCACAACAGGACACGGAATGAAGGCACAGCACACAAAGTGAGCTCCAGAGGCAGGGAAGAGAAAGTTTATTTACAACTAGGGGTTTTATCGTTTTCCAGGGATTGTCTCTGGGGTGGAGAAGAAGTTGCCACCTCTCCATCCACCCTGGCAGAGACAAAAGTCTATCAAAGATCTCTCCTTGAGAGAGGAATGTAAACAAAAAGTGTTTTTCCTACAAAGTCTTTGAAAGACTCCACTTCCACATGTAAACATTCAAAAAGTTTTAGAAAAGCTACAAAACTCCAGAGATTCTTAGAAGGCTTTAAAAATTCTCAGAAGGCTGTAGAAATTCAGGGTGACAACTTATGATACACAGTCCATATCTGGAGTTCCAGAGCTTCCTCCTAATCCATGTGAACCTGCTACTAATGAGAACTTTCTGTTCATATCAGGATTTGAATAAATTCATATCAATCCAGTCAGCATTCCCTTAGGCAGGGTTGGGTGGAGGAAACCTTTCCAGGACAGCAAAGATCTCCAGAGTCCTTGAGTACAGCCCTTGCTATCACTCCCCCACAAGCATTTTACTGTGGGTTACCTGGTGACTCCCTCATTTCAAAGGAACCTAAAAAGGATTTTACCTTTAATTTGGAGCATTAAAAAAAGTTAGAGTGTCACAAATTCATACATTTGCATGGAAATTACTTTTAACATTCAGTTCAATTTTCTCTTGAGAAAATGTTTGTGAAGATGGTCTTATTTAACTTTTAAGAACTGAGGTTTGCCACCCTTGGCAGCCTGGCGTGCACCATTTACTTCCACAGAAGATAATCTGAAATTCTGAAAGATACAATTCAGATGACAGTTCAGAATTATATTAAATAGGCAGCCTGCCAACTTCAAAAGTACCCTGAAAATTCAAGAGTGCCAAGTTTTGGAGGTCTGAAACCCTTTCCACAAGTAAGAAGATTGTTCTTTGCAAACGACCTTGTCAGATTCCTTTAAAATTATACTTCTGATTCACCCATCCAATTTTCAGTGTTTAAAAGGCACCTCTCCCCACTGTCACTTTCATTAGTCTGAAGTAGTTGTCCTTTTATATTCTGCTGTGAAAAGGCTGGCAGTGCTGCAAATTAACTGCTACATTTCATTTCCAAAGCAGAGTTCAGATGCACCTAGTTGCACTTTCCTGCTGGACAAAGAGAGGTATATTGTTATCAAAGAAGGAAAAAAAGGAAAAAATCAAAATATGTGCACCAGACCATGAGATGGGAGTTAAAAATAACACCTGGAAGGCCAGGACAAATTTAATTCTCTTACTATTCCTTCCATTAATGAAATTGGGCTGATTTTCTGAAGCAGCTATGACTTACTGGTGCCCTGCTGCCTAAGCCTTTGCCTCACCATTTGTTAGTACTGCTTCCAAAGACCTGCTGGCTAAAGCTCAGTGAAATTTGACAGAAACATCGAGATGACAAATGTAGTGAAGTCCCAGTACATTTTTTAAGAACTGGTAGCCAATACCAGGAGAGAGCCAAACCAGTGCCAAAGCTGGTTGTAATCATTGTACTGTCCCACCTGTCAACCAGCACGGATTTATGACCTGTAAACCAGCCAACAGCTAATAAACTGTAAACTGTAAACTTGGCCAGCTATCATGGACTTCAATCCAGACTAGCTACACCATAGGAGGCAACATGGGAATCACAGGCAAATCTTTTGTACTCCAATGAAAAGATGGGAGAGATGCACTAAGGAAAGGTAGTTTAATGACATATAAGGAAAAAGACTTCATTAGCACCACTGCTCACAGCAGTTTTGTTCTGCTCTTCCAGTGACTGTATAAATCTGGATAATGCTGCTAAAGTTATTATTAAAATAGTTGAAAGGCAGAACTTAGTCTTAGATCATTAAAAACGTCTTCTCCAGACGTTAAAATAATGGTGATAATAATTGTGACACGGAACATTAAAAGGATACCTGATTGTTATTTTACATATAACACACAGGGTTGCCTAGAGCACATGATATGGGAAAATGAGGTCTATTAGATTAAAAGCTAGTTCACTACTGTCCTAAATAATTAAATACACAGTATTCCTTCAATGGCTTTGCCTAAGAAGAAAAAAAAATGTAGCTGGGAGAAATACAGAAACCAAATTTCCAAAATTCATCATGGATGCTTTAGAAGTCCCAGCTTGCAGAGACATGAATAGGTGACAACCTCCAGTGCCTTTGAAGTAGTCAAAAAAATCAGTGTGTGGGTGAGAAGAGCTTGATACACCATTAGTATGATAAAACACTGCAAATACCAGGACATACCTTTTCTAAAAATGTGAAGTTAATTTGCAAACCAAGTGTAGGACAGATATGGAAAAAATAACAAGGAAATGCACAGTAATGGAAAGAGTTTATTACCATGACAATACCCCAGAGAAGATTTACTCTTCTCTGCTTTTTTTTTCTTTTATTTTTCCTTTTTTTAAAAAAGACATTTATTTGAAGAGAACAATTGGTCGATATTTTTGGTCTTGAATAAATCCATATATAAGACCTCCTGCCGAAGTGCTGTACAAATTTACTTCTCTGTTCTGTGAGTCCTACACTCACAGTTTAATCTGTGGAGTCAGTACAACAGATGCAAACTTCCACAGAAGTCAACCTGTGCAGCACCTCAGTTTGCTTTTAAGAATATTGTTTCTGGGACACACTTTTCATCTCAGCTCTTCACCAGAACACCAGAAAATCTTGAAATCTGTCATTCAGAGCTTGCAAACCTCTACCACAGCAGCACTGTGTTGGGGTTTAGACTTATGGGCCCCATTTTTCATAACTTGGTTTCTTTGTGTTTTTCCTTCTCAGAAGATCAAGGACACTCCTTGATCTTCTGAGATGACTCCCAGATCACTTTCCCTCTGCCAGCAGCCAAAGCCATTTCTGACACCCAAAGGACCAGGCACCACACAGCCTCCACTGTCCACACATTAAGGCACCACAGGGTGGGCTGGATCTCCTGAGGAACATGGGGAGCTCCTGCTGGCACTGCTGTTGACTCACCTATCCAGCACTGAAAGACCATGGTCTAACCCTTCCTTGTCCTTCACTTAAAATACAGGGCTTTAAAAAGGGTATTGTTATCCCTGGTTTGTTGGGTTTCTTTCCCAACCCCACACAAAACTTAAATTACAACAGACGAAGAGGATCTGTAAAAGTCACAGTGCTGTAGCATTTATACAATTTAGGCAGATTTCAGATTTTGTCTTTTTTAGTGGTTCTCATCTGGATTCTGGAGACTTGATCCAGCAAAGGGACTTTATATCTACATAGTAGGAAACACCATGGTTTTCACTGACTCATTATGTCAGTCGGGGCTGACTAATTATATTTGAAAGAAAATGGGATTTTTTCTTTTACTCTTTTTTTTTTTTTTAATCTCTCCAAGGTCCAGCAGCAGTTTTCTTCTCTTCAGGGGCAGGAAATTATGATTATAATAAAAATAGTACAATATAATTACATTAATGATTATATCATATTTCCAGTTATTATATTAGTTAATATATTGCATTAATATTGCAATCATATTTATAAACAAACTGACAACAATCTTGCATTGCTGACATTGGAATCACAGGTTCCTGTTAACCCTCCTCCTGGCAGTCGAGTGATTAATGTGCTACAGAGATAGGGCTATTTGACAGCTTCTGAAAATCTCTGTACATCAACAGCTTAAATCAATATTAATCATTAGCATTAGCATTTCTCTGGCCCCCAGTTGTGGGCTGATAGATCTGTCCTCTGTTATTTACAACGTTCCTTTATTTACACCTTTTCATCACCACAGTGAGGTTTTATTGCCCTTATAAATTTCCACTCCCTGCACCACCTTAACAGTTTTGAAATAATACAGATAAGCAAGAGAGAGCTGATGAATGCAGGAGGAAAAAGGCTTGTTCTGTTGCCTCGGTGGCTGGGCCAGGGGGATATGCCCATTAAGCATCCCCAGCTCCATCACGCTGCTTTGGGAAGCCTGACCCACCAAAAAGCAATGCAGCAAACAATACAGTGAACTTCTCTTGCCACCAATAAACCTGTCTGATGAAGGAGATTGATGCTTTTCTGAAAGGGTTGATGACTACTGAATTACCAATCTATCCCAGCACTAAAATCAATCACCAGCATTAAAGCCACCAGGAATACATTTAGGTCCTTCTTTGCTCTCATATTAAACTTCCACAAAACCCCTGTGCTTTCTATGGCCCTCTGCTCTTGCTCACAGCATTTTACAAATTCTGTCTAGGGAATGCAAGCCTTGAGGATGTGTGATGAGATGTGGCTTTTCAGGCCGTGTTCACTGAATTTAACAGAAAAGATGCAATCCCCAGCCAAGCAGAGCCAACAGCAAAGCCCACACAAGATCCAGCACTGAAGGAAGGGGTTGTAGGAAAATTAAAAGTTGAACAAGAGGCACTCACTGCAAACCTAGGTGGTCCTTCCAAAATGTCTTTCTACACTTTTCAGCCAATTCAGCTGAAATCTAATGAGCAGACCTGACCATTTCACCAACAGACATGAAATCACAACATGGAGCAGGACTTTTCACCCACAGCTGGAATAACTCTGGAACACTAATGGTATTCTGCTGTTTGCACAGGTTTTGAAGTACCCCTGGCAAAAAAAATTACACCCTCACCAAAAGGCAGATGCTCCTGGGACACAGCATGGCAGTGCTATCACTATATGACAGAGAGCATAAATTTGAAGAGTACACTTTTATCAGAAGGTGATCTAATTGGAATTAATTCCTAATTGATTTTTAAATTCAGTTGCTTTCTAGTTAAAGCTTCCCAGGGCTGTTAATAAAAATAAAGTTATCTGAGTAAGATTTTGGTAAGGACATCAGGATGGTCATGTTTGAAAAAAAGTCATTGACTTTTCACAAGAATTAACTGGGCTTCTTACATTTTTATCTTACATTTTATCAAATCTAAGGTGAAGAGAATGAAAGCCTGTTCTCCTCAAAACATGTGTCCAGTTGATTCTCAGCCCAAAGGTTTTCTAATAAATCAAAGCTACGGGTTCCAAACCAGGACAAAGTGACCTCCCTCACCCACTCTCCTCCTCCTAACTCCTTGCAAACTTTTGGCACTTCACCCTTTGCCAGCAAACCCTTCCTTCCCAGATACATTTCTCAGAGCCTTGATGTTCCTTTCCCAAATAAGCTTTTGTATTGTTACAGAGGGATTTGAGCTGAAATTGGAGCCCAGGTCACAATCCAAGCTTTCTGAAACTTCAAAGGCTTCGGGCTTACATTTGTGAAGGGAAGGTAGAGCAGCAAAGTTTGGATTTACACTTTGTTACATCACTGGGATGATTAGTACAGGGGGGTTTCATATTCACCATTCTTCAGTTATCACATCCAGGTGCTTCACTCAGCATTTTAAAATGAAATAAAAACAATAATAATTTAAAAAAACATATTGGATGTAGATTATCCCTCCCAGAGTCCTTGAAGTCATAAGCTAAAGTAGTAACTGCTCAAGAGAAAAGTGGGAAAATACCACTACAGCATTGTAGGGGAAGCTGCAGCTTTAGGCTCTTCAGAGCTGAGAAGGAACCAGTGCATTCAGGAGAGAGTGGTAATGGCAAAGGAGAGAAAAAAGGCACTATGTGGGGGTCTCATGGAGTAAGCCAAACAAATATGGTAGGAGCCATCTCCTTTCTTGACAGCACTGCCTGGAAATGACCACTCAGACAACACATCCCATCCTAAGTATTCCCTCTGCAGAGCAGGGAAACATTTATGCCCCCATTTTGTTCATGAGCATTGACACTTTTGAAACAGCAATGCCAAAAAATGACCAAAATACCAAAAAGCCACAAAGGGCAAAGAGCTGCAGTGCAGGGGCAGATGGATCCCTGCTGGGGCAATAGCCCAGAGCAGCCACCAAACCAAATAAAATCAGCTACAGTGGTATTGCTGGGATGCAGAGAGGTGAAGTTATTTCTTCAGCATGACTTGGGCAGCCCCACAGATCCTGTTCCCAGCCAGGATTAGATCACACAGCCCCTCTGGAAAGTCTGGCACACGGAGCAAATATTTCCTAGCTTACAATAACACACGATCTTACACGGTTCTCTGTCTCTGAAGTGAGGGGGGTGGACAAACACTGAATTGTTTGAATAATATTGGTGAATCCAGATTTCAGTTAGAGGGAATTCATGTTAGAACAATTAAATAGTATGTCAATTCCCTCTAATTATCTGTTCCTGCAGCCCACCCGGTAATTACACTTAATGGGTCTAAATCAAATCAGCATGTTACCTGGGAAATAATTTGATTTATGTGCAATTTTTTAATGATCCTGAAAGGTACTCTGGAGATTTAAGTCCGCTGTGAGTTCAGGGTTTGATCTTAGGCTTCAATGTGCTTTGGGTGTGGATCTCAGGATACATTGACCCTAATAAACTGAATGAGCCCATTCCCTGGCACCAAGGCCCACTGGCACAGGACCACCATTCTCACCAACATTTTAGCTTCTAAAACAAGGTGGCCATACCCAGACTTCCCACTGGAAACCATCTCTGGCCCGTGCTAATTGCCAAACTACATCTGCACCAGGAAAACCACTCCAGGCTTCAGTGCTGCAGCAGCACATCCCCACCTTGAGCTGCAGGGAGCCTGCAGGGGCTCTGCTGAGGCTGTGGACAGCAGGAGGATTTGCAGAGGCACCTCCAAGGTAAGAAGCTTAAGCTGTGCTCTGCTGAGACCTACAGTGTACCTTTGACCATTCCCAAAGGGTGGTGCACATTAGAAGGTAAGGCACACATGGTATAGAAAAATAAAATAAACCATAGAATCATTGAGGTTGGAAGAGACCAAGATCATTGAGTCCAAACTTCGCTCGAACACCACCACATCAACTAAAAATAAAATCTAAGCTTCTGTACACTTTGATGAACCTTGGCCCTCAAGTCATTTGGCAGTTGTAAGTAAATCTCCCTTGCCTCAGAGACAGAACAGAGCATTTTATTGATCATTTCTGATCTCCTTAAACATCTTAAACTTTAAAACTAAAAGTACACACTTATAGTGTATTTATTTACAGGCACAGAGAATTTGCAGGACTACCAAACTCCTGACACTTGAAAGCAGTTCCATGCACATATCTGAGTCCTGTACCTGCAAGATGAGTGTCCATTAGATCCCAGATCCATCTATTGGACCAGAGGAGACCACGAATGGCACAAAGCTTCCCAAAAAACACACAAGCAAATTCATTTCTCATTGCTTCTAGTTAAGCATGCACTTCTCTGAACTATTTATTTTAATTTCTAGAGGAGGTGAGCTGCAACACTTTTGCACAAGTTTTCTCTCCTTCTAGCAAGAGCCGTCTCTGAGGGATGAGTACAGGAAACATCCCCTCATTGCCCTGCTCCCCAGAGCCCCACCATCTGAAAAATCTTTGTCTTTCAGTTTCAGCATGATTTACCGTCCTCCATCTCCTTGAAATTCTGTCCATGAGAAACCAAAATAGCACCTTGCCTTGTGCATGAACCCCACACAGCAAGCGAGCATCGCAACCACTTGATTTCAAGCGCAGGGGAATGTCAGGGAGACATAACTGCAGTGACAGTGGCTCGAGGGGATGACTGCACCATCTCGTTATTCTTCAGCAGAGGTACAAGCAAATGCCACTAACTTCAGTTTTGCTTTCTTTCAAGGAAGTCTTTCTCTTTGGACAACTACCTCTGTTCAGGGGCCTTTGTGAGGCTTCAGCGTGGCTCTGACAATGGAAGAGCTTGGGTATCCTTATTTTATATTAAAGATGTCCTGTCCAAACTCTGCAGGCCACTTCCCAAAGTGCCCCTAATACCTGTATACAAGAAAATTCACACTCATTTTACCTAGGTAGGTGTTTAACCAAAACACCTACTTCAGTGACATGATCATAACAGACTCCCTCAATAAGCAACAAAAATATATAGATATCCCTATCAATTCAAGACAATTCAGACCTTAAATAGCTTCTTATCAAAGTATTTCTGTTATGTCTGCTGTTAAGAAAGACAAATTCAGGAACAGAACCTAAAAAATTGTATTTGCCTTTTGATAAAGTTATGAATCAAATCCTGTGCCAGGCAGTCCTTTTCACAAGGACTCTGATTACTACTGTGTGCTCTCACTTTCTTGAACAGCTCAACACTTCATGGGACCAAAGTCTTGGGGTTCAGGTCTTAAGCACATATTCACTTACAGCTTATAAACAATACTCAAATAGTCAATACCCAAAAAGCCCACCAAAATTTCTCATAGTCCTGTATTTTGCATTTTATGGATGCATCATTCCTCAGTCCCCTCCATAGCCTTCTCCCTATAGAAAGGTGGAAAGACTTATTGAACTCACAACAGCACTAGATACTGTTTGTGAGACTCAAAATTAACATTTTGAATCATCAGGGAAAGGCTGACTATGACCTGGTATCTCTGGGCAAAGTTAATTCGCACATTTTCAAACGTTGTAATCTAGTTGGTTCTGATTAAAAGTTTGCCCAATCACTAAGAAATAATAATTTCTTACACAATACCCTGTTTCACTCTGCAAAATTTGAGCTCCCTGAAAAATGTCTTGGCTAAATGTTTTCAAGCAGCTTCCCCTGCTCTCTTTCGGGAAAATCACCTACCCTACACACTGACAAAACTCCTTCTTTTCTACCATATCTGTAGTTAGCAAAGAATGCCAAGCTGTAAATATTAATGCACAGATGGGTCCTGAAGTACCTTCAGAAGTTCAGCACAGGCCTCAACTGTAAGATTTTTTTAAGTGAGCTTTGATACAAACCCTGCAGGATCAGGAGGACTTGTCAGAACACCCTGCTAATCACCCCTCTCGAAGAGATGCATTTCTCACCCAATAGGGGATGGTACAATCACTTGCAAAAATCCCACAACAAATGTGAGTGCTTCATTTCCTGCTTCTGATTTGAATTCCACACAGATCTGGCCAGACTCCCTCACTTCATTAGCACAGGTCTCCGCCTGCTGGGGCAAAAAGTCTTCTTCTGTGCTGCTGCTGGCAGAGTCTGAATGTTTCTGCTTTTGTTTTAAACCTTTTCTGAAGTCAGATCTGTTTTTCTCTCCCGTGAAAACTTTCCCTTTTTTTGCTTCTTCCCCAGAAAATATTGTTGATGTAATGCTGGAGCCATGTTAGTTATGTCATCTAAAAATCTTGGGGCTGGTCTGAAGTGCCATGTCCAGGCTAATTGCCATCATTAACCCAGCACTGCTTCATAATTCATAATTCTTAATTCATAATTCGTTAAGGTTGTAAAAGGTCTCTAAGATCACTGAGTCCAACCATTAACCCAGCACTGCCAAGTCCACTGCTAAACCATGTCCCTAGGCACCACATCTACACATTTTTGAATACTTCCAACCACAGTGATTTCACCACTTCCCTTGGAAAGGTGGAACAAGGCAGCTTGTTCCAGTCCTTAACCATCCTTTCAGTAAAGAGATTTTTCCAGTTTTTAGATCTTATGTAAACCTCCCCTGGTGCATCCTGAGACCATTTTCTCTCATCATATCATTTGTTACTTGGAAGAAGAAGCTGACCCCTGTCACAAGACGACAGGGAATGAAGGCACAGCACACAAAGTGAGCTCCAGAGGCAGGAAAGAGAAAGTTTATTTACAACTAGGGTTTATATAGTTTTCCAGGGATTGTCTCTGGGTTGGAGGAGAAGTTGCCACCTCTCCATCCACACTGGCAGAGACAAAAATCCTTCAAAGGTCTCTCCTTGAGAGAGGAATGTAAACAAAGATTGTTTTTCCTACAAAGTCTTTGAAAGACTCTACTTTCACATGTAAACATTCAAAAAGTTTTAGAAAAGTTAGAAAATCTCCAGAGATTCTCAGAAGGCTTTAAAAATTCTCAGAAGGCTGTAGAAATTCAGGGTGACAGACCCCCCCACCTTGGTACAACCTCCTTTCAGGTGGTTGTAGAGAGTGATAAGGTCCTCCCTGAGCCTCCTTTTCTCCAGGCTAAACACCCCCTGCTCCCTCAGATGCTCCTCATGAGATTTGTGCCCAAATAGAAACGGGTCCTGTTCTCCAGCTGACATCAGTGGGCACAGTTTGTCCACATCAAACATGATCCGTCTCCAAAATAATATATCTGCTTCCAAATCCCTGATGGAGAATGGTGTCTAGGCTGTGCTAACTCCCCTGTTGGGCCAGGAATTGGCCAACAGGGTGTTGGTCATCCTGAGCCAAAGCTGCACTGGGCTCACTCCTCCACAGTATGCATGACTGCACCCCCAGTATCCACCCCCATTGAATTTAACCACAGCTAAGGAGATCATGCAAATCCCAGGTTAACATTTCCCAGCCTGATCTGGGAGCAATTAAAAGCTGGCTTCTGGCACCTTGTGGGCAGGTGAGGCTCCTGTCACACCTCCATCACCAGGGCCTGCCTGAGGCACCCAGCATTGAAGGAAAACTTTGCCCAGGCAAGGAACTCGTGCTGCCGCTGGAGGGGCGGGCAGAGAAGGGACAAGTCCCTCTATCCCACCTGGACAGGAGGGTGGCTGCAGGTGGGATCAGGAGAAGCCCACCCACCACTGACAGCATGAGTTTAACACTGGCAAAGGCTGGCACTGGCACCTGCAGAAACAGTCTGAACTCAGGCTGCTGGCAAGCAGGAAGGAGAGAGAGCAGGAGCATCCCAGTAAGGCAGCAAGTGAGGGGGAAAGGGGAAACGCTCCGCACTGGGAGTTATCTTACACTGAAAATAGAGGTGGAAGGGAACAAGTCTTAGAAGGCCTCTCTGGTGAGTATCAGGTATGAAAATGCTTTGGTCTCAACAGAGCAAGCAGATTTTATAGGGAAATACTTACTTGGCCTGCACTTGTACCACACAAGGAGGTACTTGCCGGTCCCGGGGCACGGATCCATCCCAAACAGCCGGCTGTTGACGAGGAACTGGCAGCTCCGCCTGTCCTGGCACTCATCCAGCATCTTCTGCAGCCGGGGATGCACACAAGAAACAGAGAAACAAAAACACTTCAGTGTCCCCTCTAAAGGGAACGTCAAACAGAGACAAACTGCAGGAAGGCAAGGCTATCCTTGCCTCCACACCCAGCCCTGGCAGGAGACAGGCGATGGTGCTCAGCACAGTGGGTACCACAGCAGCCACAGACTCAGTGCTCCTTGCACTGTTCTAAGGACCAGGTTTCATCCCCTTGCTTGGTTGCAAAAGGAAAGATTTGCACTGGGATGGTTACAGAGATTTTGAAACATTTGCATGCCATTTAATCATAATATAAGACAGCACAATCCCAGCAAAAGCAGCTTTGAGGACATGGATCCACCTTGACAATTAAAAGTAAAGACTCAAACTCTGCCTCCACCAATCTGCTTTAGATTTCTCTGGAGATACACACTTTCAAGACAGCTCTTGTCTTAGTTATATAAAAGCTGGTATAAATATATATATAAATTGCAGGTATTCCAATATTTAGTAGTTATGGTGGGAACACTGTTATACAGCCAACTTAGTCAGTTTTTAATAGGATTCATTCCTCTTCCCCCATGATTATTACATTCTTTTAGCTAAACTCAGGAAGGGGGTGTGAGTCAGGGGGTTCTCTCACTACTAACATTTGGGTCCTACCCCCTTTTCTGCTTTTTCCTCCAGTGCTTGCTCCCCACTCCCCCATTCATAACACTCACAAAAACTCCATCTCAGAATCTGCAGGGGCAAGACATTCTGTCTCCTGCTAGAAAATAGCTTCATTAAGGAAGATTAATGATTTCTTTTAACCCTGTGATCCTCTAAAGCAGTGGTGGGGGGGAGAATATTATTGAGTGGGGCAGTAATTAAGTTTTAAATTCAGCTGGATGGCTAGGGTGGTATTTATGTACTCCTGTAGAGCCCCTAAAGCGCTAAAATTACCATAATGTTTGCCTGACACACATGAACCTGTCAGAGCATTTTGACACCACAGAGCGAGGTAATCCACCAGCCTCGTTAAGTCACTGTGATACAGAGCTGTGAATTCCAGCCCCAAAACAATTAATTTTCACTTGCAAGGAGGCACTGGAAAATCCTTCCTCAGAAATTCCCCTAGACTCCCCTGGTCTCTTTTGTCTTCTCTCTGTTCACTTTTCTTACACCCACCTCGATATTTGGGCTTTCCCACAATCTTCTCCCTGTGCCATTAACATAAAGGCTGTTCCTGCTCTACCATGTGCTACCCAAACCAATTTTCTCTCTGCTTCAGTGACTACTTTCTATTTTTGAGTTCTCCCTGAATGTAATATATAGAATCTTTAGCATTATAACTCTGAATGTCACGCTCTGAACAACAGCTGTTCCAGTTTCAAGCACAATTTGAAGCTGCCTCATTTGCGGTTGCTCATAACTTCCTAAAGCTTTCACCTTTTGGGCTGACACATGCAAGAATTCATGCCTGCCTCAAGTCTGACCTTTATTTTAAAGTTCAAACCAAAACAATCCAGGCCTTTTCTAGCAGGCAGAAAACATATGCTGTTGTTTTCCACGTACAAAGGTAATAAAATGCAGGCATCTCATTTAAAAATACAGGATTTAGGCTGGAAAGGCTGAGAGGTGAACACTGAAGGAGGTGCCTGGGAGCATTAGCCCCAGCTTGACCGTCACGTTAAAATGCATAGAAACAGCATATTCTTTGCTCTAGGCTCAAAGGGTTGGCTGCTCACTCAGCATGTGAAATTTAATTTAATGCAAAACCCAGTGAGTTGCAAAGGAATTTAAGTGAGGATCCAGCACAGATATCTCTTTTCATCTCAAAAAGCAAAAAACAACTGGAACAATTCTAGAGGGCTACACATATGGAGAGAAATTCTCTCCAAATCATTGTGCACCTAAAAGGATTTTCTGGTACTGGACAGCCATGCTTACACACAACTAGAACTAAGAATATTGAGCAAAGGAAAAGAAACAAGACCCCAAATGTTTCCTTTTCCTCTAGAAAAGCTTTCTCCCCTCAAAGGCAGTAGACTTGAGGGGTAGACTTGAGTAGACTTGTGAACCTGTTCACAGCAGATGAGTGAGCATTTCAAGAGCCTTCAGTGTCATGTCATGGGTGCCATTAAAACCATTTGGAAAAAATCCCTGGGTTTCAGCAGGGACTGAATTATGCCAACAAGAAAACAACTTTGAAAACCTCAGCTGAGATACCTCAGCAGAACTTCTTCATCTGTCCTTAGGCTCAGCATCAGGAGCGAAGACAACAATTCACTGACCTCAGAGAACCATGGACAAGGGCAGCCTTCAGGTAGTGCCACTTTGTCTTGGCTCTGCTCTAACTTTAGGCAGCTCTTGCTTATTCCTCATATTCCACATAAGTGAAACCTCCTGACTTTACTTCCTGTGGTATGCAAAGGGTGGAACAGGGCAGCAAAAAAACAAAGCCTTAGGGAGAAATTTGTAACTAAATTAAGGAGCAAAAGTTATCCCTGAATTGTGAGACCACAGAAAAAAGTGAAGTGTTCTTGGGGCTCAATATGCCATTTACTAATTTGTTATAGTGTTTAGCTGCAGTTCCAATTTAATTTGACAATAGCCCTGACTCTGAGAAGTTTCATGGGGGGAAAGAAATCAATATTTCCTTTTCCTTCACATAACTCTATTTTACCTCCCCCAAAGGGCAACATTTTTCCTGAAAATATAAAAAAAATCGTTAATATTTCTGATTCCCTGTACACTGTTTGAGTAATGTTTTATGCATAATGAAATATATCCATAAAAAGTAAATTAAAAAAAATATGTTCAATCCTCAGTGAAATGCATCAAGAAAAAATGCAAAGAAAATTAGCTGTATTTGATGGTGCATTTTCTTGATTAAAAAATTTTAAAAATGTTGTTATACCAGTCTTAATGTTAACTTACAAACTTGCACATATAATTTTTACCTATCCTTGCATGCGCAGAAATTTTTTTTGCCACTCCTTTCATCAGTATGTGCTATGTACCAGCATCTTCTTAAACACTGTGCAGAACATGTGTGACTCGATGATCCCCCAAAGGTACAGTTCCCTGCAGGTCCAGGGCTTCTGGTGTTAACCAGAAGCCAAGACCTTGGCTTTCTGCCTTACTCTCAAAAATCATACATCTAGGCAGTATCAGAGCTCTGGCAGATGTCAGATGTTTTTTCTGAAGTGTTTGCAGATGATCAGCTAGACTGACACCAGGAAAGCTGGAAGTTCATTTGGTAGTGAGGGAATGTCTTGAGCTCACACAGTTTTTCCTCAATGGATGGGAAAATGTAAGCAATTCATCCTATGTTTTCCTTGTTGTTCTGGTTGTCACTGTCAGCTGAAAAGGTGGGAAAACACAACCACAAAACCAACCAGAAGGAGGCCCACAAACAATCTGGACTGGCACAGGAATAGCAATAGGCCCACAGAACCATCCCCAACTGGGATGTACAATCAGCTCCTTATGTCTCCAAGTCTGGTAGATCCCTGACTAAAGCCAAATAAAGTCACCTCAGTTTAGATTGTATTATAAAAATCACTCCAACTGAGGAAGGTGGAGGAGGAATTCAGGAATTCCTGTCTGGCATGAAAGGGGAGGGAAGACACATTAATTGCACTGTGCCATTTTATAATTGCGTTACAGTGGTAAATCAGGCCTGAGGGCTGACAGCCAGTGCTCAGGAGGGAAGCTGTGGCTGTTTAAACCCATTCCATTCCCTGGTTCATGACTGAGCTAAGAAGCTGCAAGATTATGGGGAGATAAGAGAGCAAGAAAAGTGAATTCAAGTAAAACAAACACTAATCTAACCCCTGTGATTTATGTCCTGGATTAATCTCCCTGAGGTGACCTGGGTCTTAAAGCAAGGGCAGCCTCAAGCTCAAAATCATGTCTTTCTAGTGCCCACTGCAGATGAAACATACTTCTCATGTTCATTTTGTTGTGCTCATTAGCTAAGTAATTGCTTGTGCTCATTAGATAACAGCCTTTTAAATGAGGAGCTGGATGCTAGCTCTGCAAGGAGGCCGCCCCCAGCCAGTCCCAGGGGTGTGCTCGTTTTTAGCCTGTCTCTTCAAATCACTCTTCAAGAAGTGCTTCCCCTGCACACTTAAAATAAACCACAACTGAGCTAAACACCCAAGGCAATTAAACTTATCTCAGTTCTTGGTCCCTCGGAGCAGTTCATAGATTCAACACACTTAGGGTGAAACTTTGGACCCATGGAAGCCAATGGTGAAACTCAAAGGGAACGAGGACTTTGCCACAGGGCTGCTCCTTGTACAGCCTCCATCTTCAAAGGACCATAAGGATGACTGCAGGGCATGTCAGTCATGCATGAAATTACACAGAGGAGCCCCTACTAAATAATTGCCCAAATTGTGTGCTGCTGGGGAGAGTAGCTCACAGAGCAAGCTACATGAATGTACCAGAGCCATGTGCAGTCAAATGAAGATGGACAGAGATTTGTACTAAGAACTTTATGCATGAAGATACCAGTAATTTAAACCTTTTTAGGTCAAATTCAGTCCAGGCATGGCCATTATGGTGGAGTTACACCAACACTTATATTGGTGCACCTTCAGAGGTGTTGCAATGGGAAGAAGTAAATACAACAAACAAGGGAGCAGGAACTCTCCCTAAAGCACAGCGCATTCATAATGGCTTCATGTCACATTTCATTTGAATTTTGATACTCTTTTATGTACCCTTGAACACTGATAATACTTTAAAACATGCTATAAACTTAGTGCTTTCAAGTTGAAAACTTATTTTCAGTGTTCAGAAACAGGTCCTGTTTCTGAACACTGAACATTCATCTCTATTCATTCATGCAAATTACAGAGGTCCATGGGGCAAGAAGATTTTCCATGAATCAGCAACAGGGAAGCACAGACTACATGAGGAAGTGAAATCCATGCTGATGAGATGCAGGTGACCTGCCTATGGCTTCATCAAGCCACCTTTCCAGCCTGCTCCATTACTGTATTCCATTTGTGCATCACTTGAGATCAAAGGCCGTGAATCCTGATCTAGAGCAGATTTTAGTACTCTACTATCCCTTATCACTCTTCCATGGACTTGCAGTGCTCACAGAAGAGTCAGCAGGAGGGAACTATGCCCACATATTTGGTGATGCACATAAACATACCAGACTGTGAAATAAAGGACTGAAAAGTGGGCATGCATTCCCTGTCACCAGCTCTTCTATGGGAGTGGTAAATGCCAGCAGGATGGTAGAGCAGACAGCAGTGGGCTGGGATGCTAAAACACCAGCAGGATTCACCAGTGCTCTTCTGGCAGGGCCTTGAAAGAGACCAGAAACAGCAATTCACAAAGAATGGCAACATGTTCACTAAACAGAAGGACCTGATAAAAGTTGCATTACAAATATCACCTAATTAACATTACCTAAATCTCTAACAGTAGGAAACTTAATCTGTATGCAGGGTCAACTTCAAAGGGAGAGGAGGTCTAAGCTGAAGAAATACAAAAGGATGCATAACCAAAAGTCATGGGATTAAAGAAAGGGAAAGCTTAAAACACAAAGTGGAAAAAAAATCCCTGGGAGCAAACCATTACACTGTCAAGCAGGGTCTTAGTGGCAATGATGGAAGCCCTATGACTTGGAAAGTTTAAATTTAGAGTAAACAAAGCATTAGGAGGCTTACACCCCGGGGAGCAGTCCTGCCTCATCAGGGAGACAGACTGCTGCACTGGCCACCTCTGCCTCTAGTGCCTCTTCTCCTGCAGGACATAATCACTCTGCTCTGATGAGCTATTTCAGTCAAGCCATAGATTTCAAAGACACAGCAATTTGGAGATTGTCTGTGACCTCTGCATCCAACAGTTCTACTTGCAAATAATTAGCTGGGGGAGCCACTTGTCAGAGAGTTCTATTTCAGTTTAGGCAAGATTGATGAATGAAACAGCACTGGTTCTGTGATTTTTAACAGCAACTTTGGCAGTGCAGTAACCTCTTCTGAACCTTGAGCTCACTGTTCACCATCCTCTGTAAAGTAATTAATATGGTCTGAAAAAGAGTTGCCCACACTGCTCTTTAGTTCACTGACATTTTTGAGATTGAAACTTTCCTTGCTCAAATTGCCTAGAAACTGTGCAGTTCTAATATACAATATAATACGGGTTGTCCTCCAGTGGGGACCACTACTCTTCCTTTCTACCAACTTCTTCCTTCTTTCCCCCTGACCACATCATCTTATAGATGTTCACAGTCATGAGAAAGGGCCCTTTCTCATTCCTGATGAGGCCACTTAGGTCTGTGACATCAGTGGTACCAGGCAATATCTGGTGACTGAACATGTCAGGAGCCATTGTCCTTGGCCTGCCAAGAAAGCTGGAGCACTTGGGAATGTTTCTTTCTACTTGGTAGAACATTTCCCCCAGAGTAACTGGGGAAAACAAAATCCACTTTGGAAATAGCAACACCAGCCCTCACTTTTTGTGATCAACAGCTGGCCTGTGCTTTGAGAGCCATTTTTGGAAAGTTTATCTCATCTTTCCGTCAGCAAAGAGGCAGCTCCTTTTTGTTTGTTTTTTTTTGTTTGTTTGTTTCACAGAAAGCTTCCTGGTGGGTAAAAATAAAAAAAAGGGGGAGGAAGGCTTCAGGGAATCCTGTGGTCAGCATGCAAGGAATCTGCTCCCTTTTGTAGGGCTGCTGGAGTGGCAGCAGAGTGTCCTGTCTCTCACCCAAAGGACAAAAGGAAATACCACATCAGCAGCACTAGTGATTCTTGTCACCAAGGACTGGTTGTCCTGGAGAGTGTTGAAAGAGATCCAGGGCACAGGCCATGCCCACAAGCCCTCCCCAGATCAGCCAGTCTTTCTAAGGAGAGTCAGGATTCAGCTCCAGAGCACCTTCTAAGCACAGCTCCTCTTGGGGAAACAAGTGACATGGTAAAATATTGCCTTTGAAAGAGCATCTATCTGCTGATTTCAGTACTTGTGCATATGAAGAAAGAAGTTAGCCCTCAATGTCTTGGATAAATTTCTGGGGCCAGAAGCACAACAAATTAAGTGGCTCTCCAGGGTTTTCTGTTTTCCTTACAAATAAGCTGTGGTTTTATTTTCTGCCAATTTATCAAAATGAGAAAATTGCAGGTAATCAGCTGTAAAGTGTAATATAGTTTTCTGGTAATAAGCAATCATTTTAGCCAACCATTCGACATTCTTCCATACAGACCTAGACTGGTTCACTGCTGAAAACAAGTGGCATCAGAAATACTGATCCAGAATTCATCCTTCCAGCGCATAAAGGGGGCTTACAAGAGGCTTACAAGAAGGGAGTCATACAACAAGGGAGAAAGGCCTTGAGGTGAAGAAGGGTAAGTTTAGATTAGATATTAGAAAGAAATTCTTTACTCAGAGCATGGCAAGACACTGGAAGAGACTCCCCAGTTCTGGCTGTCCCATCCCTGAAAGTGCTCAAGGCCAGACTGGATGGGGCTTTGGGCAACCTGATCTAGTGGAAGGTGTCCCTGCCCATGGCAGGGGGTTGGAACAAGGTTATCTTTAAGGTCTCTTCCAACCCAGACCATTCTATGAACTTGTGATGATTCTACAAATGTCCAAATTCTTTGTGCATTTGGAAAGCTCCCACTGAATGTGACATTACAGTGTTAGAATAACAGAAGTATCTAGCCTGAGGTCACTGGGTCACTGCCTTAATGTCTCATACATACTGTCCCAGGTGGTCTGTATTTCATTTCAAACAAAAACAAGTGACTAAAGCAAGGAATCCTGGCAGCCAATCACATAAAGCAGAATTAGTAGTAGTTGTCTCAGTGTAATCAACTCTTTCTTTTCCCTTTTTAACATAGAAACAAATGTCTGAACTGGACATTTACAGTGGAGAGAGATTCTAAATGGGAGTTTACACACACAGCTAGTGTTTTCAGGGAATAGAGTTAATAAACGCCCTTCACACTCCCTCCAGGCCACTCTCCAGAGAAGCAGCAAATTTATACAGTCATGGGTTTGATTAGACACAGTGATTTTATATACTTAGTTTTGAAGGGTTTGGTTTGGCTGACTTTTTCAATTACTGACAACCAGAATACACACACAATTGGTCCTGCCTGTAGCAGCTATATATCTGAGTTGCAAAACCACAAAAATACATGCAATTTCCTTGTCTACAGCTTTCCAATTTTCCTACATACATGCATTTCCTACTAGCAAGCTGCAGGCAGCTTGCCATCAGCGTGTGGAGTTCCTGGCTTACCCCTCAGAGAGGCCTCACCCCCTCCAGAACTGAGAGAGAAAATGAGATTCATCTCTGGCACTCAGGCTTGTCCTATGCTGGGCAACCACAATGCATGGAGGCATCAAAGCCACATCTGGGGGCACCAAAGAGGCTGTGAGTCTCCTCCAAAAAGACTCAGGAACTTGCCAAAGGTGTCCCAAGAAATTTGTGGCATAAGAGAGAGTGTCAGCTACTTTCCCAGCACATCTGCATCCCCAAAAATGGGTTAATAATAGTGTTTTGGTCTCAGTCATGTAACAAATGTACTGCACAAGGGATCTGCTTCAGGGCTACCTACAGGGAACAGAATTCCTGCTCTGATAGACAGGGATTGGGAATTACAAGCCACCTAAGTGTTGAAGGCAAAACTAATGGGGAACAGGTCTGAGTACATAAAAAGCTAAGAGAGGCAGGTAAAGATTTCTTTTGAATCCCTCCTACACATAAAACCATGAAATGGAAAGCCTAGGGTAATATCTTCCCTCTTCTCAAGTTCTTCCAGATGCCTTAAGTGGGCCACTCACCCACAAGGGTTGAGGCAATGCTCATAGCTATCAATCACCTTGGTAAGTGACATGTTGCAAGTAAATTTTTCAGTAAATCAATAAAAGAAGGGAAGGCTAGCCTCTGCCAAAGCTTTCTCCCCATGTTCTCCCACCCTAAAGAACACAACTGCCTCTCATCTGTTTCATTATGAACTTTTGTTAGTATGTCTGGGAAAACCTTCCACTGATAAGGACCATGTCCTCCCATACTACAGGTCAGTCAGTCTTTTGCTGTGCAGTGGAAGTGTCATGAGAGCAACTTCAAATCGGTCAGCTTAAGGGTTACACTACAGCCAAACACCAACCTTGTGCAAATTCTTGAGAACTTACCACTGGCACTTGGAAGCCAAAGCACTCACATCAACTTTTTAAAAAATGCTGTAAATGTCTCTTAAAAACCCTGGATGCAAGAGCGAGAAGTGATGTAGAAAACTATGGCCTTTAGCCAAATTATAAAAGAAATTATTCACTAACCCTGTAGGTTCATTAATCTAGTCTGCTATGAATTTTTATTATGAGTTATTATTGATTCTAAGCCATAAACACACTGGATGACTGAGAGCTTTACCCAAAAGTTTTCATGGTCCCAAATCCAGCACTTGAAAAAAATTGTGCTTACTTCAACACTCAGGAGCAGACCCTATTCATCTCAACAACATCAGCCAACTCATGTTTCTAATTTTAGTTGCTCCTACTGGCAGTTGAGTAACACTGGCACCTTCCAAATAATCCTTTGATTTCCTGACATCATGTGTGCTCTTGGGATGATACACAGAGACAACTTTCCCTACACAAATGGTCAGAGCTGATTAACTACTGCAGGATGTTATGAGTTTGAGTGATGTATGACCACTTACAGTGACCTAAGAGCCAAATGAGCCACAAGAAGTAAAGCCAAGGATTCTCTCTGGGTTTCAAGTTACCAAAGTAAAATCCTCTTGAAATAGGATCTAAAGCAAAAAGAATGCTACAGCAATATCTGAATGTGTCAAAAAAGCTAATAATTGGGAAGGGAAACTATAAAAACAATGCTCTTCAAACCCATTCATATATAATGCGGCCCTGAAGTGTAACTCTCCTTCAGCCACATTCCTGAGCTGTTACTGACTAGAGCTGCAGGAAAACTAAGAAGTTCACCATTGTCTAAGCTACAGGGGTGAATTATCCACTAAGCCGTGTGAGATGTCAGAGCTCCCTGCTTAAGACAGGTCTGTGCAGCACCAATGCTGACAGCTGCTGCCTGGCCAAGGAAAGGTGAAGTTCAATATTAAGAAATGCATTTTAACAATACCTGAAGAGAAGTGCCAACTGAACAGGCAACATCTTCTTTAATTAAAGTTGCATAGGAGTGGGGATAGCGAGAAGGACACAGCTGATGGCTTGGTACAATTCGGCCGTAAAAAGAAGACTGGATGCTGATGGTGGTTCTGTGGGGACATCTCAGGGACACATACTCTCCATCACAGGCCTGGTCACTGTAATTCTTTAGTACCTGTGATATGTAACCTGCAAAAACCATGACAAAAACCATCATCAATAAAAGTAGTTAACATTTAGGTGATTTACAGCAGTGCAGCCAACAAAACAAAATAACAGGCAATGAGGGATGCAGATGTTACTACTTATCTCACAGAGGTGCAAAGGAGAGACACAGTGACAGGGAGATTAGGGACACTTGGTGATTTGACCTTCGGCCATGTTTCATATCCTTAGTGAAAGCAACATTTGGATGCTCTAAACTCTTAGTTGGATCATACAACTTATTTACATCAGCATATCTGTCAAGTTTACAGGAAATGCAGCTGAGCCAGACTCATCATTTAGACTCAATCTAGATGCCACATGCAATTTATGGCCCCCCAATACAAGACAGATTTCAATAAACTTGAGTGAGTACAGAAAGGCTGGAAGATGGAGCACTTTCCCTGTAAGAAATGGCTTCTCCAGCCTGGAGAAGAGACATCTTTGGGGGGAAATAACAGCAGCCTGCCAGTATCTACTATGAGGTTATAAAGAGATGGAGTCAGGCTCTTCCCAGTAGAAGAATGAGAAATAACAGACACAAAAAGAAGCAAGAGAGTTTTAGACCAGCTATATGGAGCAACTCCTTCAGAGAGCAGTCAAGCAGTGGAGCAGCTTGCCCAGAGAAGTTGTACAGCCTACATTGCTGGAAAATTTCATAACATTACTGGATAAAGCCTTGAGCCACCTGGTCTGACATTGTAGAGCAGTAAGTTAGACTAGAGAGCAGAAGTCCCTTCCAACCTCACTTTTCCTATAAACTAAAGATCATGGGCAAAAGGGCCCAAATGCAGAGCCACTGAGGGGAAAGTTGGGGTACAATTGGTTGTATGAATTCCCATTCCATCCTGGCACACTAGTCACATCTTTGATCTCCTTTCACATTATACCATTTGAATTCTTCTGGCTGCAGCTTCTGTTCTCTTCTGTTCTAGGCCTTTGACACTTCCTCAGAGCTTTGCTTTCTCCCTCATTCTGCACAGTCACAATCTTTTTAGAAGGAAAACACTGCACAGAACCAAATCTCTCTTTGTTTCTTAGAGGATTATGTTATCCGCTATGATGAAGTTGTTGACATGAATAAAGCAGGGAGACAAAGTCTCATTAAATTACACTGAGTCAAAAGGGCTGATTACAGTCAGGTTGCCATGGGAACTGCCAAACAATCCTGACTGCCACACTCAGGGAAGCCTCCCTGTTGCTGATAGGGAGACATCCATACAGGGAACATTACAGCATGTCCCACGTCAGTGTCAGCCACGGTTCCATTCAACCCCACAGATCTCCTCTGCAATGGGTGTGAAAGTCCCCTTCCCACTACTGCCACCAACACAAGCCTACAAGCAGCCACCCCACCATGCCTGTTATCTTCCTCTTCCTCTGTGGAGGAAGACAGAGAGAGGACATGGTGGGATGGCTGCTGCTATACTCGTAAGAGACAGAATAGAGAAAAAAAGACAAAGCAATTAAAAGAAACAATCCCTGGATAAATTCCTAAAATTCCTTTTATTTATTCCTAAAATAAAATTTGTTTTTCAAAAATAAAGACTATTTTCTTGGTGACCCATAATCACAGAATTACTTAGGTTGCTACCTTTGCAAGTCATCTAGTCCAGTCTTCTGTTCAAAGCAGGGCCAACTTAGACCAGCTTTCCCAGTTTTGAGCATCCCCAAGGGTGGAGCCTCCACAGCCTCTCTGAGCACTCTGTGCCAAAGCTTAACAACTGTCACGGTGAAACCTTTCAGGGAGAAGACTGGTTCCATTTTGTCTATACCTTTAGGTACTTTAAAACATTAATTAGATCCCACTTTCCTAATTTTTTACTTCTAGATGATCCATATCCAGACCTTTTACTGGGAATAACTCTTCTTCCATGCCAACACCAAAACCTAGCTCAGGAGTGCCGGAAAGGCCACCAGTGTCAACAAATTTCAAGGTGTCTAACACAACTACAATTACTCTTCTCAGATAAAACCAACACACAGTAATTTATCTTCATAATTCAAGCTGCCACTGTGGGGGCTGGATTCTCTGATTTCTCTAAATTTTAGCCTGTAGTTCTTACTTAACAGTTCTGTTGCTGCAGTGCCTTGAGGTGTGTGCCAAATAAATATTTACTCAAATCAGCATATTAATTTCCAAGTCCTCAGGGCAGCATTTGCTCATAAGAAAAAAGCTGAGACACAGCCCCAGTTATCAGAGTGAGTGACAGGACTGCACCAGATCAGGAAAAAGCACTATTTAATTTTGTGCCTTTATTTCACTTGTTCAAGGAAGCACCCTGGGAAAAATGAACTACTGGGGTGGACTTCCTTTCCCACTCAGTAGAATATATGCCCTGGGGGTGCTGCACACCTAGTCCTGGAATTAGTTCAGCTCTCTCCCTCAAAAGTAAGCCAACTATGCAGGATGGCCATCAGGGCAAGCAAACCACAAACAGAATCAGAATACAACACAAAATATTGAAATGCACTTTCCACGCTGTTACTCCAGTGCATTAGGACTTTTCCCCGAGGCCAGCCTATTAAGGAGACAGAGAAATACAACCAAAGTGCAGTGAAGACTCTGCTTTCTCCTCTGAATATTCAACTACTCTGTCAGAACAGCCTCCTACAGCATGTCTTTCACATTGCCAGTTCAGGATCAGGGAAGGTTTCAGGAAGGTTTCAGCTTTTTAATGCAGTGCAGATCACTTGTTGAAACAGCTCCTTCCTCTCATCTTCCATCAGCAATCTCAAAATAACTTGAGTTCACTCAAGCTCAAGATATTGAAGGGATTGAATGCTTTGATGGTGACTGACTCATAATAAACAAAGCAGAATGTCTGAAACATCTGGCACTGACCACTGTCAGAGAGAAGATACTGGATAGGGCATGGGCAAGGTCACAGAGGAGATGATGTTCTTCAAAGTGCAAAAGGAGGTGCTGTAGAAAATTATTGCTTTTTGGGTTGATTTCTTTTTTTTCCTCTTTAAGTGTATCAGATTTGTACTATTTCTTTGGTAGTTCTTTTGAAAGTGTTGGCATTTCATTACCCATTGATTCATAGTTCAGTAACCCAAAATCTGAATTATTTTCAGGACTTCTGTTGAATTTTTGGTAACAATTCTTCAAGTAGCCTTTTATACCCTTAAATGTGCTACCAGGGAGGAAATTACTCAGACTCTCTTTGCTGAATGAAATACTTAAACATGAAGCCCATGGCAGGTGTTTGAGGACTTTAATGGCACTTTTATACCAGGGTAAGACAATGTTAGAGCAGGTGGTAATTTGAGGTTTTCTTAAAAAACATGTATTTCATTTTAAAACATGTTAAAAGCAACAAATAAATCTAAAGAATTGAACCCATCAAACATTTTTTAAATGCTTCATGTTTTGAAAACATGGGATAACAAAAAACAGTCCTAAAATGTTTTGAGGTTAACATTTCTCTTTTCTTAAGAATTGTGTCAAGGATGTGGAATCTTTGATTGTGGGCTTTCATACTCCCAAAGTAAATCAATGTATAGAACTCCAGAGTTAAACGTCTCCTTAGTTCAAAAAACCAGTGTCACCACCAAAGCAGGAATTCACACACTGGAGACAGAATAAACAACCAAAACAAATACATCACAAAAAATGACAGACCATTTTTCCCTTGAAAAAGAAGCACATACCACTTGCAATTTATTTTTCCAAAGTGTGGGGTTTGCCTGCTATCAGTCATCAGCAATTATGCTACACTACTCACCAAACTCAGTGCTAAATACTGACTGTAACCTTATCCCTCCCAGTAATGTCAGCTCCTAAGAATCATTTCAACCATTGCCTCTCCAGGAAACTGTTGATCAGCTCCCATCCAACAGTCAGTTCTAGATCCTAATACATATGGAGGAAAGAGAAACATAACAGCTTCATACAGAATATCACTGTTTTACAGGAACCGTAAATCTAAACATCCTCCTTTATTACTCTCAAAGAGTTACAGCCCTTCCTTTTTGAAATCAAAGTAGCTGATTGAGCAGTTCACAGAAGCACAAATGGCATAAGAGCTTCCACCCCATCCAGAAGTAGGAAAATACAGCCTCCAGTACATAAAGGGGCTTTACAACAACTCCAGAGGGGCATTTCACAGGGGCACAAAGTGAAAGGACAAGACAGAATGGCTTTAAACTAGAAAAGTCTCCTCTTAGAAAGAAATTCTTCTCTGTGAGGGTGGTGAGGCACTGGCACAGGTTGCCCAGAGAAACTGTGGCTGCCCCATCCCTGGAAGAGTTCCAGGCCAGGTTGGACAGAGCTTGAAGCAACCTGGAACAGTGGAAGGTGTCCCTGCCCATGGCAGGGGATTGGAATGAGATGAGCTTTAAGGTCCCTTCCTACCCAAACTGTTCTATAATTCCATGAGTCTCTGAGTCTGCAACTGTTCTATGATGACAATAGAGCACACAAACACTCACTCACCTATCACATTTCACCATGGCTGTCTAAAACCAGCAACTTCTCTTCTCCTGCCTCCACTAAAACCAGTTCTAGTTTTGCTGGACAAGGCACATAGCAATGCACCAGCTTGCCAATCCTCAGAACAGATATTTCATCTTTCACCAGGGAACATCTCTCAGGAATGTGCTGGAAGAATAGAGACAATCACAATAGAACTAACTCTTTTTACAGTTTGGACGTGATCCAAAGCTTTTAATAAAATACAAGAAAATTCAAAAGATTCTAATGGTTAATGAACTACTACATATAATTAAAGCCAGAGCTTCATAAACATCTGCATCGAACTATATCCAAGCTATTGTAATGTCTTCTTAAAATATCTCATTTTGAGCTCTTGTGGTTACAAATACAGGAGTACATACATATCATGGGGACAAATCAACCTCATAAAAACAAAAGGACTTTATACTTAGAAATAGGCAATTTCCCAATATCTGAAACACATGGAGTCACTGCAAT
The DNA here is from genome assembly GCA_013397195.1 of Hylia prasina. Lineage (NCBI taxonomy): Eukaryota > Metazoa > Chordata > Aves > Passeriformes > Sylviidae > Hylia > Hylia prasina. The sequence goes on from VYXD01005452.1 coordinate 637,530, forward strand.
TAACTGCTAGTGAATTAAGTATTCTCTTGTTGCTGGTTGACACAGATTCTTTTATTTTTAATCTGCTTATTTTCCAAATCCATATTGTTTTTTCACTATCTGCTGCCATTTTTTTCTATTTCCTCAGCTTCCTTGCAGATGTTACACAGAACTCTGAATGTGAAACGGAACTTTTTTTCCAGGAGATCCCTTAATTGGATACTTTTCTGGAATTCAGACAACCCCTAAACCACACTGGCTTTCAGGCAGGCTGTGGATGGGAGAATTTCAGCTTTTTCTTTATGGGCTGAGCACTGATACTCGTAACATGTCACAGGAGCTGAGCTGAGCCAGTGGAGTCGAGTGACAGCCACGAGGATGGGCCAACAGGGCTGAAAGGTGACCCCAGGCAGGGCTTGCAGCCAGAGCAGGGAACTCAATGAATGCATTTCATACCAGGCATTGCTGATAATCCTGTGGTTGTAGCAGTAAAAGCAACTCTCTCAAATCACAGAGCAGCCCAGTACAGACAAGTAGGGTTTGTTTTGCTTTGTTACTAATGCTGGAGATTGAAATGTGCTATCACAATCCTTCCACAGAGAGATTTGCTTTCAGTTCAGCTACTCCCCAAGCCTTGCACCTTTCAGATACCATACATCTCTGAACAAACCTGAGCATCTTGCAAGCATATTTAGGAAAATATTTTTAAGTCAACAGTTCCCTGCCCACTACCTGATCTTCTGTACCTCAGGTACAGCTCCGAGCAGCACCCAGTGTTAACTCAGAAAAATGGTTTTGAAAGAAGAGAGAATTTAGAACTGCAGCTGAGTGCCAGCATTTCAAGGCTAAACAAGGTAAGGTTTTGTAAATGCTGATCAGTATTTCATAGGTCTCCCAGGTTTGTGTAGGGGTGAGAAAGTACTTCAAGTTAGATTGGTGAAGGCTAGGGGTGACAGGAATAAAAACACTGTCATTTTCAATTCTATATTACCCAGATACTATTGAGCATTATTGCTAATTGTTCCCTTAAATTCCCTGACTCTAAACTCCTACAAAATTCAATAAAACACTACAGCTTTTCCACAGACAGTTGGAATTACTCTGAAGAATTAAAAAAGCAACTCCAACTGCAAGTACTTTTGGTCTAGCACTTAAAACAATCGGTCTAAAAATTCAATACAAAAAATCTTTTTTGCTATTTGAATATCATCTTAGATGATTTTCTTTGACTGTCTCGTAAGTCTATAGTTTCTTGAGAGCTTACTTTTTTTCTAAAGCAAGTTATAACAGCCTTTACAGCTATGGAGATTTATTTTTTCTGATATTCTACATTTTGAAAAGACGAATGGACAGAGTTTAAAAAATTATCTTTTTTTTTTTTTTTTTAATGCTTGAATCAGGGAATATTTATCCTGGAAGGGTCTCCTGCAGGTCACCTAGCCCAAAATGCTGCTTTGAGTAGGGTCAATATCAAAGTGAAATCAAGCTGCTCAGCACCTTGTTCAGCCCCAAGCAAGGGCTGTCAATAGCAGGGATTCCCCAGCTCTGAGGCACCTCTGCCAGGGCTTCACCACCCTTGTCATTCAATTTTTTTTCAATTTTTTTTTCAAATAAGTTCTCAAATTTCCCCTGTCACAACTCATGTTTCTTGCCTCCTGCCTTGTTAGTTTGCACCTCTGAGAGGAGTCCAGCCATTTTCAGGAAGCAGAAGGAAGCATCTGGATACTGCTCAGCTTTCTCTTCTCCACCATCCCTCCTACACCATGTGCTTCAGGTTCAAACTTTCCTCCTGACCCTCCACTGGACTCCCTCCAGTTTGTCAGTGCTTCTCCTAGAACTGTGCATCAGTATCACGACTGGTGATTCAAGGTGTTGAACATCCACTTCTCTGGATTTCAGGAATTTCTAAAGAAACTCTTGTTTGCCTAGCTGTATGGTTGCAGGCAGCCTCAAATTTGCAAGAAATTTGACAGTACAGAGAATTTGGTTGGAAGGTGCTGCACCAGGACTTCACCAGCCTTCAACTTTCTCTCCAGCTACTTATTCCTGCTCCCTTGTTTCAGATCTAAGCCTCTTCCAGTGATTTGTGTGCATGTGATGTATGGAGGTGACAGCAACCACAGCTGGAGCACAGGTCAGAGTGTCCATGGATGTGTCCTGGCAGCCACTGGAGGAGGAGATGGCATGCTCAGTGTGTAGGTACCTCTGTGGCCACTGCTGACTATCAAACTGGGCTGGCTGGCAAGTAGAATGAAAGCTTTGGGAGGCAGATATGAAAGCAGCCATAGCACAAATACTGCTGCGACCAGAGAGGCAATGAGTTGTCTACAGGAGGTCCAGGACAGCTACAGGAAGACCAGGAGTCAACAAAGAAGCCTCTCTGCATGCTCCCATCCATGTGAGGTGACTGGGGACCACAGACTGAGTGCCACATGGACTCTCTGGGGCCAGTTTTCAGAGGATCCACATTGAATGTATGTGCATATTTCCTACTAGCAGGCTTTCATTCTGCCCAGCTGGAGAGGGCAACAGGATAAGGTCACTGGTGCTGTTTGTGTTTGTGTGAAAGCCAAGTGTTTCTGCCTGTGATCCCAGTGGCCTGACCCAGCCACACTCTGTCAGGAGCAGCTGCTCAGCACCTCAGCTGCCTGCACCTGGGGACACAGGGCTGTTGTTTCTCTGCCTCAGGCTGCCAGATTTGGCAACTCCTAACCCTTCCCACTAAAAATTCCATGTGTGTGTACAAGTGTGTGTGTACATATCAAAAATATATTTATATGTAGACATATGCACACACATGTGTGTTAAAAAAACCAAGCAGCTTTCCAGAATATTTTACCTAATTTAAGCTGCAGGAGAACCTGAACCCCACTACAACTGAGGAGTTCACTCTTTGCAGTACTAAATTTCTTGGAATGTTTTGTTAGAATAGTGTCATAACTTCATAAATATTATTATATAAGTAATATGGTAGTGTTACAGCATTATAAATATTAATGTCTTGCTTTAATTGAAAAAAGGATGACTTGCAGTAGTATGTATTATGTGTCAAATACATAAAGTATATTGCACATAGTGCAACCAAATTTATAAAATATATCTTATAGCATAACCAGGTCGTCTTGGGAAGCCTTATGGGATTTGTTCAGTACTCAGAGAATGAGAGCTGGAGAGAGCTGAGAGTTAGACTATACTTCCAACAGTCCCCAAAGGTCAATTCCATGCACTGTGACAAGCTGGGCACTATTTCATTCCAGAGATACAGCTGCAGTGAGGCTTAAGGTCATCACTTTACAGCTGAGGGAACTACACGAGTGATACTTCCTGAGCAGCTTCAACTGGCTCTTTCTCCTTGGCTCTCAACCAAGTCCTTTCCAAAACACAGTCATCCCACACATAAATCTCAGCGCTGCTCACTCTGGCCTTGCCATTGCATTCTAAGTAGCAATAAAGAACTTACACCACCATGGCCATGCAGCTCTTCTAAATTGAGTTATAACAGATTTATTTTATTCAAAGGACAGTTTTATCTAGGTGGTTTATATGCAAGAGATTTTTAACAGCAAAACTACAGTGATATAATTAGTCTGCCATAATTATACCCATATAACACTTCATGATACATGCATAACTACCAATGCACCTCTCCTCATGTATAAAACTCTCACTGGTGTGCATTTGGACTTGCATTTTTACAATAAAGTCCTTTTGATCTCACCCCTTCAGGTGATAAATTCTTATGAAAAATTCAGCCTTGAAAATCAACATCATTACAAAATTAAAATGCAAATGGAAAGAGCCTAGCTAAGAGAAAAACAACCCCAAAGCTTGATGTCTTCCTGTAGCCAGGTTTAAGAGCTCAAACAGCGTCTGTCTCCACACTCAGCCTTTCCTAGAAGCATCACTATGTCTTAGGGCAAGAGACTGATAACTGCTCTGCACCTTCTGGTCCAGATACTAAAATTCCTGAAATCAAATTTGTGTCATTTGGAACATTTATCTCCATCAAATCCCTTCTTGGGCCCTCAGCTATATCAGAAGTCAATGCTGGCAAGCACAGTGCCTGACAGCAGCCCCCTGGTGAACCCTTATGCCCAGTGAATGCACTTTTTTTTTCATCTCTAGTATTTAGAAAGCATGGGATTTACCAGTTCACCACATACCAAAGAAAATTTGGTCCCAAATCTTCTCTGGAAATAGGCAATAATTGGCATCTGTCAGGAAAGCAGATTATATTTATCTCTGGCAAGGTCTGTAGCAGTTCCTTCATGTCCCCACACAGCATGACAATGAGAGACAGAGCAGCAACTTAGGAAGTTTGGGAATGGTCCAATTTGACCAAAACCCAGGCTTTCACCATTGCAAGCACAGAGGGCAGGGTTTGATTTTGTACCAGAGCATGCAACAAGGGGACAATAAATCAGCCATTCTATAATTGTGAGCCTCAGCAGAGCTACAGCAGATGTGCCTAAAAGCAGCCTGGCCTTTGCCCACAGCTTTACTGGGAGTGACAGGGAAGTATCCTGGTACCACACAAATTAAAAGAAAGCTTTTGCACAGCATATCACTCTGGGACAAAGAAAGTGGTTATTTGACCACACAAGGGACAAACAAGATTTTATGCACACCGACCAATCCTTTAAGCAAATCAAGAACTCAGCCATGACAATCTGAAAAGGGCTAAGAAACAACAAAACTGAATAAACAGGTTTCTGCCCATTCAGAAGGAATTGTTCTGACAAGACTATGAGTACAGGGCAATGGCAGATTTATTTAGATGGGGGAAAATGGCAGGAGGGAAGGCAAAAGTGCATAACCCCACAGGAGCTGCTGCTAAAGCCATCACAAGCAGATGTGAGTGCTTTGCATACAGTGCCAGGAGCCAGCTCTGGGGCTCTCAGAGTGACCACACATCCCTGAAAAATGTAGATTTCAAGTGGCAGGTGAAAATGTTGAACAATTCTTGTGATCCCAGAGGGAAAATCTGAAGTCCTGTTACCTTGCATGAAATACTACATACAGTGTGACTTACATGTGGAAATACCAACTTGGCAGGGAAAAGTTTTCCTGCAGGAAACTCTTCCAATCAGGTTGTAGTCTCCCACATTGATTTTAAAAAGCAGTTCAGCACTACAGTGGTCATTTTTATTAGGCCCTTTTTTGCCTTGCAAACTAAAATTCAAGGCCTCTCTCATACCTATCATTTGTGCAATGATAGGTAGGGTTGGCAATCTCCGTGATCAAGGAGGTCAAATCACTGGATTGCTTTCCCACCTGGCAATTTTTCCAGTGAAAAAGCAGAAAATTTTGGGGGATGATGACAAATCACAGCCTGTGCTGGGAAGGTCAACTACTTTTCACAGACATACAGCATGAGCTCTGCTGAGACACTGCAGAGAGCCCACATTTGTGATTTCCCTCCGGACTAGAGACCTCGTGCTTAATTCTCCCAGAACTTGCCTCCCAAGACAATCCAAAACTTAGACAAAACCTTGTTTCCGGCACTGGGATTTTCACATCTCCCTTTTCCTTCTGCTTTACATTCCATATTTTATTTATTTATTCTTATTGAGGGTAGACTTGTCAAATTTAATGAAAGCAACAGCTCCGAAACAAACTTGCATCCTTTCCCCAAGACCTGCAGTAAGAGCTATGATGCTGCCCTCTGCTTGACCTTTGCCTGTGAAATGCATGTTTCTCTTTGCTTTGGCCAGGCCTTGGCAGCTTTATGAACCCCAAGAGAGGAAAGAAAATGAGTAGAGACTGAGACAAGATAGAAGAAGCTAAACAGTGAAAGGATAAAGCAGAGTAAGGGAAAAAGAAGGAAATGAAAAAGGGAAAGCAAAAGAAGACACAGGTTAGAGTAGGCATATAAAAAGAAAAATCTCTTTCTCATTTGTCAAGTAGAAGTGTGGTCTCAGGAGCTTATCCTGACAGCAAAATTCAGCTGGAAGGATTGTGGAGACTGGGTCACTTGAAACTGGAGGAACAGAGAGCAGCCTTAAAATAGTAAAAATGAGAAAAGATAAAGACTTTGAGCAAAACTATCCATTTGTAAGCAACCTGGCTTTATGTCCTCTTGTGATCTATTATTTACAAATCACACCAGCATGCAAAAAGGAAAAAGAAAAATCCAGGAAAAAATGGAAGCTCAGAGAGCCTGTAAAAAGAGAGGGGGGGGTGGAAGAAAAAAAAGAAAAATTTAAAAAAAAAAAGTAGGTTTGCATAAGTCTTTCCTAATTTCTGATGTGCTCTATCTCTGATGATCTGGCTAAAAACCTCAGGTATTCCCTTAACAGAACATGCAGTGTGCTGCATCTGCCACAACCAGGCAAAATTGCCAGATCAGCATTTGCTGTTTAAGCCATTGACTTTAGCTAAGAGGGAATTCATTATTCACCAGCAACTGGACAACTTTAAGCCATGATAAATATTGTCAGGACAGCAGGCACGATGATTTCACAGGTAAATTGCTCTTTTATTGTTTGATATAAACAATACTATCAATAGACAGGCATCTTGAGCATCACCAGTGCAAGCTGTAACACTACCCAGGCAGCCTGAAGTCACCTGAGCTCAAGTTACCACATGCTCCTCCTGGAAAAGACAGGAAATTAGCACTTGGGAGTAAAGGCAGGACCGTCTCTGTACCTTGGGCTGAAGATCAAGTATTAATGAAGGAGTTTCCTTTCTATCTGCTAAACAAGCTATACCTACCTAGTGCTGAAGGGGAAAGCTTCCAGCAATCTGGTCTAGTGGAGGGTGTCTGTGCTCATGGCAGGGGGTTGGAACAAGATGGCCTTAAAGGTTCCTTTCAACCCAAACCATTCTCTGACTCTGTGAACAAGAATGGTCACCTCTGGGCTGGAAGCCACAGGGCCAGATGGAGTTCCCAGTACACTTCAGATGGTATCAGTTTCACCTGCACCTCAGTTTTCCAAGTATCAGCTGAGGATGAGCCTACATCTGTATGCATGGGAAGAACAGGAAAAAAAAATTAAGGGCCTGTGAATGTGAAGTAGCAGGGGTCACGGAAAGCCTGGGGATAAAGAGATATAAATGCAGACTGATTTTTATTCAGGACCACTCAGTAGCACTTCAGGATGTGACAAAGGGCATGAAAGGATACACAAAGAGAGGGAACTGCTCAGTCTGGAATATAAGTTCATAATAATAATAAAGACATCTGACTAACAGAGAAAAGACAGAACAGCCCCGTTCTACCACATCACCCAAATCAGCTCTATAAAGGCAATAAGAGAGAACACAAAAGGTATTTCTCCCCACCTCTTACTGAAGCCATTCCCCATATTTGCAATTTCTTTCAAGGACAGAAATAATATTTGGCTTCCTTGGCAACGAAGAACAAAGGGACAATGGAAAGCCGACAGTGGAATTTATGAAGCCGAGTACTGCACTCACCCCTTGTATGGGGACAGCAGTTGGGCAGGGCAGACAGGCCCCAGAGAAACAGCAGCTAGAAAAGCTTTTTGGCTAGAAGTTGTTTGTGCTGCTTTGACACGGAGCAGTTGTTTTGACTAATAGGTGAGAGAAAGGGATTTCTTTAGCAGAGTAACTCTTTGAAAGGCCCTTTGCCTCACAGCTGTAACAGCAGCTACATCCACAGTGCACGTTTCCCTCGTACCTATTGTATCCCAGACCAAAACACACCACAGGCCCAGGCAGCTTCAGGGGCAGCTGCTGGAAAAGTCAGTGAGGATTGTGCTCATATATGGACGGTGTTACAGCTAAAGGCTGTGATTAAACTGCAAGACCTGGGAGCATTTCAGAGCTGCTGCATCTGAGTGCATGTCCCTGCTGTATCCCAACTCCATGCTGGATTCAGACACATCATCCCTCCCCAGAAAAGGTGATTTGTTTGTTTGTTGGTTGGTTGGTTTTGGTTTTTTTGTTTGGGGTTATTTCTCTTCAGACACCTTAGATTGAAGAATATTCCCTGCTACATTATCCTGGTTTGGGTCAGGACAGGGACCCACACCCAGGTTTTCTGCTGTTGTGGCTAATGTTATGTTTCTAACACTAAGGAACACCTCTGAACCTGTGCATGACATCTGCATACTTGCAGATGACACAGAACAGGAAGGAGCAGTTGATAGACCAGATGGTTGTTCCATCATTCAGAGGGAATCCTGACAGTCTGCAAAAATGAGCAAACAGGAATCTCATGAATTTTAACTAAAGGAAAACGCCAAGACTGCTAATAGGGAGGAACATCCCTGTGCACCATGCTGGGGAACAACAGGCTGAAAAGCAGCTTGGTAGAAGAGAAGCAGGGTGTCCTGGCAGATGCCAAGGTGACCATGAGCCAGTAATGGGCCCTCACAGCAAAGCCAGCCTTTGGTAGGTACATCAGCAGCAGGTCAGGAGAGGAAAGCCTGCCCCACAGCACTGGTGAGACCCAACTGGAGTGTTGTGTCCAGTTCTGAATTCCCTTGTGCAAAAAAGAAACTGGCACACTGGTAGGAGTCCATCAAAGGGCCACAAAACTCAAGGGATGGAGCATCTCTACATAATGAGAGGCTGAGAAAGCTGAGACTACTTAGACTGAACAAGAGAAGGTTCGGGGAGATTTTGTCAATGTGTATAAATAACTGATGGGCCAGGGACTAAAGAAAACCGAGCCAGACTCTTCTCATTGGTATCCAGTGAATGAACAAGAAGCAATGGGAACAAAATCAAACACAGCATACTCCATTTAAGCACCTGTGTGTAACTGTGAGGGTGATCAGACTCTGGAATGGGTTGCCCAGAGACATGGTGGTGTCTCCAACCTTTCAGATATTCAAAATCCAAGTAGACAGAGCCCTGAACAACCTGCTGTAGGTGGCCCTGCTCTAAGCAGATAGGCTGGACAAGATGATCTTAGAGGTCTTTTTTAACTAAATGATTCTGTTATTTTCCAGCC
>VYXD01005452.1:646727-666974 GCA_013397195.1 Hylia prasina
AAAAAAAAAACTTTGTTCAGAGTAGAAATTCTGTTTGTCATGACCCCAGGTGCATTTCAGAATCATCTCAGCTCTGATTACACAGAGATGCCTATTAGTTATACTTGAATTGTCCTGAAACAGAGTTCAGGGAAGAAAGAAAAGGCCCTCCCAGTTACATCTCCTGCACAAGCAGCATCACTGACCTTTATAAACAGTGTTATCATTCAAGCAAACTGCTGCTCCAGACAATGGAAATGGCACTTGGCAACCTGGCTGCTAAGTACTGTAACAATATCACCTTTCAGGATTTGTTTAGTCTTCACATCTGTGTTTATTAATTAGATTTACTCTGCTGCAAACATGGAGAGTGCTACAGGAACAGAGTTTTAGATAATGAAATCTGAAAAATTTGTTATGAGTTCTACATAATGACTTAGTGTCCAGATGTTTCACAACCAACAGCATTCCCTTGTAGCCTGCTTGACTACTTCTTCTAAAGTTCTGCCTCCAAATCTCAACAAATGCCTTCCTGGATCACCCTAAGTAATCTCTCTGCAAAAAAAGGAGAAAACTCAGGCAGGCATTCCTGTAATGTCTTATGCTAAAGCACACACCCAGCCCAGGTCTGGAGTGTCACACAGTGAAAGTTCTGCCAATTTTACTGCAGGTACTGAAGTTTGGTCAAAAATCCCAAATAAAAGACAATGTAAGTAAAACAAAGTAACACATGATAGGGTCTTGGGGTAGTAAATGTTCTGTGAAAGAGTAAAAACCAATACTCATTAATAACCAGGAAAAGAAACCCTAGGAATTATTAGGAAGGAATAGAAGGCACTGCAGAAACCGCCATGGAGTCAGTGTATAACCATTCAATATTCATACCCAGAAGAGTATGAGTATTGAATGAATAATGCATAATATCTCTGCATTATTAGATCCACCTCCCACCTCTCTTCCCATTCAGAAATCGTGCAGAGAACTGAGAGACATCTAAGAGAAAGGTGTTAAATTGCAACTAACCCTCTTCTACCTGGAAGACAGGCAACTGGGAGGTGAGAGAGACCACCAGAAAGTGGAAGTGAGGAAGGGAGATGAAGGGATTGAAAGTGCTGTTTCTTTCAACTAAAATAAAAAAGGTTGGTGAAACAAAAAGGATTTTCTTACTGCCTGCAAAGCTGAACTGTGGCACTTGTGGCCGCTGCACTTCTACAGGTCTCAAACATTCACACGGACCAAAACCACCACAACATCTATGAATGGAAGAAAAATCCATCAGGAACCAATGAACTCACATACAGCTCTTGATTTAAGATGTTCTTGAGCTGTGAGGTTGGTCAGACACTAGAACAGGTTGTCCAGAGTGTTTATGATGGTCCTTCAGTTCAAGCTGGTACAGCTGCTCTTGCATGATGATTAGAGTACATGCATCTCTGCAGTGCCTATACAGAGAGCCCAGGATCTCAGATATAGAAATCTGCATGGTAGACTCCAAAGAAATTCACTCAAAGAAATACTAAGCTTACTTTGCACTGAGTTTTGCTCTCAAGCTAGCCAAAATATCAGAAGGTAAAAGAGCAATAATAATAATAATAATAACAGCAATCATTGAATTCTTTGGAAATAAGCTGGAGCATATTAGTTAACATGTTAGTTAACAGCAGAAAATTCAATAGGCCTCTATTATAACCAGATAAAGAAATAGTGGAAAGGGACATCATTCTCATAGTCCCATGAAGACTGGACTTTGTAGAGAACTTCAGAATTAGGTGGTAGGTTTATTAACTGAGTCCATCAATCTGATTACAGTATCTGTCCCTGTTTCTGTAGCCTGGAGTTGTGGTACTGAGGTGGATTGTATTAAGCAGAGTTAAAGACAAAAGGGGAAAAAGTGAAACAGGAGAATGCTGGAGAGAATGGAGATGAAAGACACACAGGAAGGGATTGGATTAATGGACAAGCATTTATGTTGTGATCAGCTAATGCACAGAGATTAGCACGCAAGGCATTTTCAGAAGGAAGAAAATAACGTCCTGTCAGCCACAAAGTGATGTACAAAAGACAAAACAGCCAAATGTCTAGGAAGCTGTAACTCCATCTTCCTTCCACTGCCTCTCACCCTTGAGGTGGGAGGGGGGTGAGCCAGGAGAAAGGTCAGGGGATGAAAACAACAGTGGGGAATTGGCAGAATGCCTCAGGTTCTGTGGAGCAGAACTGTCCCTCCCAGAGGATAAACCAAGGGCACAAATCTTGGGTTTCCACAACACGCACCGTAACAAGGAGAGAAACTTCTTGGATACTATTTCGGTGTAGACATTACTTTCTGTGCATTGAGGAACAACAGAACTGTTATATCTTGGCTAAGCTGTGGGTAAAAGCACCAAAAACCTTCTATATATTGTTTTTAAAGTCATAGGGGCCACACAGAATTATTCTCCAAAGAAAAACAGAGCATTTAGGTGGGATAGAAACCTTCCTCAGGACTGCAAAGAGTAGGACAGCAAGGAATAATTGCCAAAAACAAATTAACAGTTCCAAAAAGCAGCTTTCAGAGCTTAGTGACCCGAAGATCTCACAAGACTGAAATAATTCCTCCCAGCAGCTCTTGTTCCCTATAGGAAAAGGAAAAAATGGTAGGCTCCTGAGATACTTCCCATCTGGGAACAACAGCTAAAAGAGACTGATATTCTTCTCACAGCCTCACACACAGCTCTGTGATCCAGGGATTTCCAAAACCAACAGTAATACAAAAGAGCCTTTCAACAACCTGTCCAACCCAGGCAAAGGGCTGGTTGGAAGAGTTTTAAAGTCTGTTTCTTTCTCCCAAGACACTAGACCTAATGAGAGTGCAATGCAATTATTCTTCATTCAGGTTTGACCCAGCCTGGATATCAAGATGTTTTTCACATGAGATGGAGGGGGACAGGATCATTAATATTTGGAGCAGGTCTCAGCATAGCTCATGTGACAGGACACATGGGTGCCATCAGGCTCTCATGGTCACTTCCAACCCTTCACCTAGCTCTCAATCAAAATATCAAAGGAAGATTGAGGGACACAGCCTTCCAAAAAAGAGCTGGAGATAGCTGATCCATGGCACTCCTCCTGGTAGAAGGAAGGCTTGGGTGTGTTGGAAGCTTTTGAAGTGCTTAACTAATACGCCCATCACTAAGAGTAATATTGACTCAAACCCAGTCTGATGTTTTCAGGTGACTTGGAGCTTTAAAAAACACAAAAATCCTCATATTTTAGCACCACAACACACTCCTCAAAATCACATCTGAGAACGTTTCAGTCGCCAGGTGAAACATCCACTCAGCTGAAAACTGGTGGGTCTCCAGAGTAAATTCAGGAAATGAAAATTCAGTCCTAATATGGGTGATACAAAGTTTAGCCACTTCTGCTCTACTGAACACATTTACCACAATACCCATACCACATCCTCATTCATACCAATCACCCACACCAATGAGCTTACCTGCTCTACCCTGCTCACACCTGACTCGCCACCCACCCCTACAGAAGCAGATCTAAACTGAGACAGACTGTGTAAGGATGTTATCTTCCAGGCATCAACCTCATAATAGGGCATTTAAATTTACATCAAAATCTGGACTATCTATGTTTACATCTCTTTAAAGTCAACAATGAGAAACAGTCACATCCCAAGGACAATTTGTGAGCTGTCCCAGATCCTTTTACCATGAAATTGTGTAACCTCTGTTCTTGGTGTTGCTCATAACCCAGCTGAACAAGACCATGAGCAACTTCAAAACCTCTGTGGTTATAGCTTTGTTCTAGCTCCAGGAAAGCACTTAGAGACACTCTAAGCATGTGCTGAAATCCTCCTCACTTCAGCAGCCAAGGGACTGATGATTCCTATCTCCCCAGCACTCACAGAAATCCCAGTCAGACAGAGATGCTGAAAAACTGAAGAAAGTTCACCAAGAGGACCACCAGGATGATTAGAGGGCTGAAGCACATGACACAGAAGGGTAATTGAAGTATGTTTGTTTAGTCTGGGAAAGATTAAGGGCAGGACCTGACTGCAGACTTGCACTTCCTAATGGGGTTTGTTATTGAAGAGAAAGCCAGATCCTTCCCAGAAGTGCACAGAGAGAGGACAAGATGCAAAGGTCAGAAGCTGCAACAAGGGAAAACCCAACCAAGCTAAATTTTTCACCACCAGAGTGGGCAAGTCCTGGAAGAGGTTGCCCAGAGAGCCTGTGGAAGCCACATCCTTGGGATATTTTCAGGGTATATTGGGCAACGTCACACCACCCAAACACAATTTTGAGGTTCACCTTGCTTTAAGTGGATGCTTGAACTACAAGACCTCCAATGGTCCCTTCCACCCTAAATCCATTGATTATTCTGATTGAATTCCAGTCCCTTAAAAGTGTTTAATTCTCTCATACAGGCATAACCACATGGTACAGCAGGTCTCCACAGGACAGGTATGATTTCCTGAGTCAGGGCAGTATTCCTTTATCTCCTCTTTCCCCCACAAATTTTAATCAAAGTTTCTTTTGCCAAAAGATAGAATGTTCTATTAAATTTGTTTTGAATAATTGGAAGAATTAAAGCTAGTAATAGTAGACTAATTTCTCCATCTCCTGCCCATCTTCAGGCAGCTCCTAAGATTTCCATAATTATCATGGTCTGCTCTGTTGGACTGTTGAGAATTAGTTATAATCTACAAGCCTTAAAATTGTATTTCATACTCCACATTGCATTTCTGTGAGGGAGGAATCATTGAGCATGTTAGGAACCAGCCCAATGGCAACAATAGGAGCTTTTGTACCAGGGAATGGCAAGTTGCCTGGGAATGGGCCAGAACAACAAACTGATATGACAGGCTTTGCCTGCTGTGGAAGTATTAAATCTCAGCTGATAGTGGAACTATCACCTTTCTCTGAAAAGCACTACGATCTGAGCTATGCTGTCCCTTAACATAAAATGTAAATGACCCATGGACACAAGGGGAGGCTGGGGGAAGTCCTATTCACCCTGGAGGCTGGGAAGGTCATTTCCTAGACAGCTTCTAAAATTAAGCATAACAATATGCAACTCTCCCAGTCCTAGATAAGTGAGTCTCTGGGCAGTGAAGCACAGAGAATTAGATTCAGGAGCACAGGTCCTCTCACAAAGCCTTTGTTTGCACATCAGTACACTCGAGTCAGCTCTCTCATTAAAGCCAGGACTCCCTCACCTTAGGGCTATCAACTTCTACCAATGCACACTTTGCAGAAGGGTAGGGGCTGGTAGATTTAGCTAAAGCAGCAAAAGCCAGTAAAATAGAAAGTCCTCAAGGAAAATGGAGCCAGTGTCACTTGGGTGCCTCTCCTCCCTCAGCTGAGCTATTTGGATCAGTTCAGGCTCTGGAAACATCCTAAGGCTCACTCATTGACCATGAGGCAGCTCAGCAACAAGGGGTATCAGTGCTGGCAGAAAATGGCTTTTCCTCTGCCAGCAAGGTGGGGGAATGCATTTGGCACCGCAATGGACATGTTGCAATCTAGGACTTCAAGCTCACTTTAGCTTAGGGAGAAGCATTTTTAGGCATTTGTAAAGCATCCCTAAAACCAGCACTGCGATCCTGATCAGGCCATAGCAAAGTGTTCAGGGTCACCTATCTAATATTGCCAATCTACTGAGCTGTGTAGGAGTACATCACCCCAGGGTCCCTCTGCCATCTGTGGACATAGAAGGGCACTTCAGCAGGGCATTTCAGCCAGCCTGGGGTTCAAGTTGGCCTCTTGTCCCTCCACAGATCACAGGGTGTGCCCAGGACACATACATCCCTAACACAGACATTGTCTTTAACAGCCAGTGCTGTTTAAACCTCTGACAGTTGTGAATTAATCTAAAGATAAGAAACATCATCTTTTTCATGTCTGAGTAACAGCTTCACAAATCTGAGCCATGATTATTTTAAATCCCACCCAGGTATTCCTGAGCAGCTGGATCTAGGACTGATCTAGGACTTAGCTTGGGACAAACCACTATGACCCTGCTCCTCAGAGCTGTATGTGCTGAACTGGGGTGAGAGTTGAGCTCATAGAGGAGAAGTAATTACCAAACAACTCTGCCACAAGGCCTGGATGAAGCTTCAGAATTATATCAGACGCCTGACACTTCACCAGAAGTGCACAGTGAAAAGGAGATGGAAGCAGTTTCAGATTTTAAAAGAAGGGGGGGTTGGGAGGAAGAATGCCAGCAACACTGTCAAAATAAACATTCAATGTTCATTTATCTCCTAACTCCTTGTCTTAATCCTTTTTCTGGAGAAAAGTCATCCAAGCTAATTAGTCCAAAGGTTTATGAAGGAAATAAGTAAAGCAGACAGCAGAAAGAGACTACTCCTTAAATCTGTAGAGATAACAAGGGAAGTTTCCCTCAGCATTAGACCATAAATTTCCCAGAACCAACCTCTCTCCATTTTACTGCTGAGACCAGCAAGTTTCTTAGAGTTCTTGGCTACAATTTGGAAAAATGCAATTAGCACACAGACTGCCTTTAATTAGCACATCTATTCAAAGAAAAGTGCTCACCTATCAGGTTGTCATGATAAATAATTGTCCTTTTCCCCTTGTCCAGGTGTGCCCCACCTGATCCCTGTGGCAGAGAAAGGAGAACTAGAGGAAGTGTGGGCAGCAGCTGTACAATTCAATCTTTCATCCAGACCTTTCCCAGGACTGAAAATTGGAACAGAAGAGGTGAGAACTAAGAGGTAGAAGAAGGATGTGAGGAGACAGAAAAATCTGACCTATTTGTTTGCAAAAAGAAAAGTGTAGGTTTCATCAGCAATGAGCAAACTCACTACCCGCTCTAGGCAAAGGACAGGAACATCTAATTTTCCCTCAAATCTCTCTCTCCCCATCTCTGTGAAGATGAAGAAGGATTCTTTGCTGAGATTTCCACCTTTTTTAACTCCCATACATGCCTGAGACATGAAACCCATGAATTACACCTCAGATGGGCTAACTTAGTGCCCTAACTAGTGGGTCATCAAGAGCACAAAGAGCTGATCTGGGCAGTCAGGCTCTGGTTCCTTGCACAGACAATACAGAGAAGCAGAGCCCATCACTCAGATCATCAGAAACAAGTGCCAAATGTATCAGTTATGGGAAATTCCCTTCACTGGCCAAATAAAGCAGCAATGACAAGTTATCCCAGAGCATCCTCTCATATCCACCACTGTCAGTCAACAAAGCAGAAGGGGCAGTGGGAGCTGTTTCAGAGGAGGTCATCTCCTAGAAAATGGTCAGCTTGCAGGAGAGACAAACAACAAGGTTTATAGAAGTAACAGAGGGGAAAAGATTTGTGCTCTGCAACACCAGAGCTCTTCTTCCAGTTTGTTTTGTGCATTAATAACCCCACTCAAACAGCAAGGGGCTTGTGGCTTCAGAGATTCACTGTCCTTGTATGACATCACATCAGGTACAACATTTACAGGCTTTAAAAAAAATCAGCCTAAAAGCAGCACCGGTTTTTTTGGAAGCTCTTACCAATAAGGGAGACTCACAAAGACTCTTAGGAAGGGGGATTTGCAGGGGATTAGGATTAAGCCAGTTTCAGTTACTGAAAAGTGAACTTCTGCCCAGGGAATTAGGGCTGGGATAGCTAATTATTTGGCTTTCTTTTGCTTGTATCTTTCACTACCAAACATTAGAGCATGCCAGGGAGACAAAGAAAGGAAGCCAGACCTTCTGCAGTCAACAGGGCCACACACTGCCTGAATGAACATAATGTGATGGGAAAAAGAAACCCTCAGAGAATGTCCCCATGTATCCCTCCAGGCAAGAATTCCAAGGGGCAGGGTCACTCCCAGGGCAACACTTTGAGGCTGAGGGAGAAGTGAGGATCAACCTCCATCACTTCTCTGTGAAGATGTGCACAGGGTCCCTTGAACCCTGTTGTTACAGAGACCATGAGAGCACAAGGGACACCGTCTGAGGTTCACTTGTGACACAGCTCACTCCACACCACATCACACATATTGCTGCTCTGCTAAGTGAAACGTGAGGATGCAACCTCAATAAAACAGGAATGTGCCAAGAATGGGCACATTCTAGTGGATAAAGGGATAGACTGGGCACATTCTAAAGGATAAAGGGACAGACTGGGTTTCTATGGCTCCAGCTATGTTACTGAACTACTTTGTGGTGTTCTGGAATTCTTCCTTCATTTCATGTCCATGCTGTCCTCTTCCATTATGCCCCAGATATTGTCCCTGAAAGTCTCACCAGATGCTCCTACAGTACCAGTTTTGCCCCCAGTGTTAGAGTACCAATACCTCAGCACCAACATTAATACTTTGAATCCACTCTCTGTTGCAGTAGCCTTACAGTCTGCAGCAAAAAGAACACACACCCACACGAAGACTAACACTTAGATTCCAAAAAGTATCAGCCAGGTTTTGGAGAATTCATGAGCTAGAGGAGTCACACAGAAAAATCCAGTCTCTCACGATCCATCCACTCTTTGCAAGAGGGCTGTATCAGGCATTGCCTTCGGTGCAAAGGTGTTATGGTAATGGAAAAAATAAATTTGAAGTTCATTTCCAAAGTTCATTTCTAAAATTCAACAAAAAACAGTCTCCTGGTTTCAATAAACTTCCCCTGCTTTTCTGTGCAAAGGAAGTTGCCCACTGTTTGTCTTTGATTTTCTCGCAAGACTTTATTTCAAAATCCCAAAGATGGTCTCTTCTGGTGTAGGTACAGTGAAAAGAGACTGTTTAATTGAAATTAACCAAAGATAAATTAATTTTACTCTTGCAAAACAGCTTATCATGACAAAGTGAAAGCTTAAGCCAGAAAGGCTGCTAACCTCATAAACCACAAGCCTCTAACAAGGGAAGAATCAAGACACTTTTATAATCCAGCTCTTTGCAAGAACAGCCACTGGAGTACATCAGGCCCCCTGAGTTACCCTAGGAGAACAAAACCACAGCAGAACGGTTTAAGGAGCTAAAACTTAACAGAATTATTCAATCCCAGAGCCTTATAAATACTGATTGCTGGAGTAGTCAGAGCTTGATCAAGTGTTAAGTGCAAGAATTGGCATAATTCCTGACAATGGACACTATTTCAACCAGAACCTAGTGCTATTAGGTCTTTTAGGTCTAAATCCAGGCAAATATTTTATGTATTTGATCCTCAAATACAAGCAAGATAAACTGCTTTTGAAAAAGTGAGCATGCACTCACTCATTTCACAGAAGACCAGGGCCTTGGTCTATGCAGATCTGAGGCATTAAATCACCATCTCTGCCATGCTGAGCAAGGTGAACTCTTCTGCTCCTGCCTTCCAAAGAGGGGTCTGTGCAGATGTACCTGTTACCTGTGTCAGTCTAAGAAAGGCCATGCAAGTCACCAGCACTTTAATCCCACAAAAGTCAAACTCCTCACACCAAACAAAGCTCTAACCTTATCATCTCCTTCATGCTAATACTATTCATAATTTTACAACAACAAAGATTAGGAGCTCAGCTCCAGAAGTTGCTCTTTGGCAATTTTCTTTAGCCAATATAACCACTGCAGCATCATTTTCCTTGCAGATTTCACACTAACATCATCTGACTGGCGGCACTCAGTCTCACACATGCCAGGATACCTCTGGTGTTCCATCTTCCCTCTCTGATTTCCACAGAGAGGAGTTCAAGCCTGCCGCGGGAGACTGTGGAACAGTGCCAAGAATGAGGAAGAAGGGAGAAAGTAGGATTTTATCAGACAAATCCTGCTGATAGGCACCTGCTCCTATGATTAGACTTAGAGAAAGCAGGAGGCTGTTTCAGTTTTTTGCCGATTAGAAGTAGTCCAAACTGGGATGTGAAATAGGGAAAATGCCAGACAGCTAATATGCTGATCATTCATTTCCATGCATAAAAAGGAAAGCAAACACAGCTGTCTTGTTTATCATACCCCACAGGTAAATCTTCCTGACTGAATATCAGCAGTCCCTCCCCTCACTGGCCTCCTCCAGCATTTGTTCCCACCTCCAGGCTCTGTGTTTTGTCTAGCAGAGAGCAGGTGAGATGAGCTGTGTGGTCTCATAAAGCAATCCTTAGCCCAAACATGCCTGCTTGATCCTTCTGCTCAACAAAAAGAAATAATTCAGCTTTCAGCCTGATTTACATGGGTGCTTAGAGGCATCTTGGTTCAGAAAGCAGCAGCACAAGTGCCCCTGGCAAGCAGGGCAAGACATGAGCTGCCCTAACTGCCCCAAAACAGAGGATCTGGGGGAGGCACAGGCAGCCTTCAGCTGTTCTCTTGTTTCACCACAGCCTTCCACATGGGCACCACAGCAGCTGAGTGGAGGGCACATGCAAAATGTGGGGATATTTTAAATTTAGGTGTGCTTACTTGCATAGCTGTGGGCTGAAGGAACCAGAACCCATTTAAAAAAAAAAAAACAACCCAAAGCTATTTCTGTGGCTAAGGATCCAAAGAAAAATGCAATATTTCCATTCTTCCAAACTTGTTTTCACTGTTGTTTCATTTTGATGGGGATGTTTCCTGACTCACAAAGCAAGGTGCTAGGGCAGCTACAACCTTAGGACAGCTGGCACGGAAGTCCCTGGGCTGTCCTGTATGGCATAGGTTCTTGTCCATGAATTCTCTATCTTGGGCAACTGCCATAACTACTGCAGTCTTATCACAGAGTCATTTATACTGGAAAAGACCTCCCAAGACCACCAAGTACAACCTTTGACCAATCACCACCTTGTCAAACAGACCATAGCTCTAGTACCATGTCCAAGTCATTCCTTGAACTAGGTGAAGATCAGGTAATATCTCATACACCAAAGGGATATTTCACAGGCTAGAAGAGCTTCAAGTGGGGGATTCAAAAAGAAATTGACTCTATAAATTGGGCCTTCAGGCACTTGTATATGGCTCTTCCAGCTTCAAGGCTACAATCCGACAAGAATGTTCTAGAAAAAGCATAAAGGGAAAGAGTTAGCGTCTCTGATTCTGAAAAAATTAAAGGATCTTCAAAGCCAAAAGCCGCAAAACATTTCATGACATACAGACTTGTTCTCTGTCCCTCCCTATCCAAGAGGTTTCAACATCCCAAATCCCCATGTTGCCTTTGAAATACCAGCCTTAACTTACATGAGCCACTGTTTTCCATACATCAAATTAAGCCAAGATAATTAACTGAAGAACAGCGAATAAATACCTGCTTAGATTAATACTGTTCTCTTTCTCATACAGAGAGGCCAAGTTAGCCCAACATGAATGATCCCATCTATCACTAACAAGTTGTTCCACATTTCCTGAAGACTTGATCATGGGTGACTAAGTGGCTTGTTTGAAACTGGGCTGGCGTTGATTTGTAAGTGGGAGAAAAGATCAGGGACCTCCATTAGTATTCCCCTTGCCTGCCTGCACTGATTCCCAACCATAAAGGAAGGGGAATTTTCTCTGTGTTTTTCCACCTTCCTGTCACAACAAGAGTTTTAACTAGACTTCAAGTAATGTTTGGATGCAAAACAGATGTCACTTCCTCCTCATATCCCCCTGAAGGAATTCAGTGCTGTTTTCATGTGTGCTGTCTCCCAGGATCCTGGGGATATCCAATTTCCCATTCAAACACAGGCAATAGAAAAAGCTGAAAGGCAGATTTTTGTGGATTTCTCTTCTGTCCCATGCCTGAACCTGTAACATGAATGAGGCTTTTGGTAGCTTTGTCCTTCCTTTTTAATAACTACTTCATTTACCTCTTACAAAAGCCAGTCTTTCCTCATTGCAACCTCCTAATAAGATTCCTCCCACATCACTGAAGCTTAGTTGTGCTCAGAAACTGGAAACAAAAAGTTTGGATTACAGAACTGCTGGAATTCAATGCCACTGCACCCCACCCCACACAGCTCAGCTCTTCAGCTGGTAGAGATCCTCCTCCACACTTCCAGAGGGGCAGGACAGGCTGAACAGCCACATACTTCCCATCCCTGCACAGTTTGGATCTTTGGGAAAGAGAGATCTCTTAGGTGAGAAACCAAAATTTTACTGAGCCAATAGGCCATTCCACCTCACCCAATCAGTACCTGCCCTTGTCAAAATCCCTCTCCAGCTCTTTTGTACCTCCCTTAGGTATTGAAAGCTCCTACAAGGTCTCCTCAGAGCCTTCTCTCCATCAGGCTGCACAGACCCAACTCACTTGCCTGTCTCCACAGCAGAGCTGCTCCCTCTGATCACCTCATGGCCTCCTCTGGACTCATTCCAACAGCTCCACATCCTTCCTGTGTTGGGGGCCCCAGAGCTGGATGCAGCACTCCACATGGGGTGTCACAAGAGCAGAGGAGAGAGGGAAAAACCTCTCCCTTGACCTGCTGCCCGCTCTGCTTCTGATGCAGCCCAGGACACATTTGGCTTTCCAGGCTATGAGTGCACTCTGGCAGGTCAGATTTGAGCTTTTCATCCACCAGCACCCAAAATCCTTGTCCCCAAGGCTGCCCTCAATCCATTCACTGCCCATCTTGTATTTGTTCTTGGGATCTCCCTGATCCAGGTGCAGGACCTTGCACTCAGCCTTGCTGAACTTCACCAGGTCCCCACAGCATCACCTCTCAAGCCTGTCCAGGCCCCTCAGGATGGCATCCCTTTCCTCCAGCATGTCACCTGCACCACAGGTGACAGATCAGTGTCACAGCAAACCTGCTGAGGGTGCCTCAGTCCCACTCTTTGGGTCATTGACAAAATGTTAAAAAGTGGCAATCCCAATACCACCCCCTGAGGAATCACACTCATCACTGGTCTCCACTTGGATATTCAGCCATTTTCCACAACTCTTTGAGTGTGACCATCCAGACTAATTTTTTATCCATTCAGAGGTCCATCCAAGTCTTCCCAGTTTAGAGACAAGGATGTCATATGGGACAGTGTCAAGTGCTTTGCACAAGTCCAGGTAGATTACACCAGTTGTGCTTCCCTTGTCCAGTTCTGCTGTATCCCCATCACAGAGGGTCACCAAAGTTGTCATGCACAATTTGCCTGTAGTGAAGCCTAATCTTTTGGAAAATGGTGAATTCCCCCTTCTGTCCCAGCTGCCCTCTCAAGCCACAGAGGCACATTAGCTGTTAGGAGCAGCAGCTGAAAATCTGCATCTTTTTTTTTAATGAATGTTTCCTCCTTTTATTTTCTTAAGGAAAGTTACCTCCTTTTCCATGTCCAGACACATTAAATAAAGAAAATTGAGGGATTTATTACCCCTATAAGTACAGGGTCTAATTCAGTCTTACCATCTGATTCAGAACAGACAATAGAGGCAGAGAGGAAGAGGAGACAGAGATTAAATGATTTAGCGAGTTTGCATTGCAATTCAGTGAACGTAACAGGGAACAGGAGCCCAGCCCTGCGCCCTCCTGATACTGCTCTACTCATCTAACCATTAGACCATGAAATCTCCATTTTTTTCATGGCTGAGAAGACTTTGAGGGCTCTAAGCAGTAATAATAGGAATAATCCATTTGAGTATCCTAATTACAAACTTTGATTTAGGCTTCTTACTGTAACAGTATAGCTGTGCCAGGTCACAGTGTTTCTGACACTGTGCCACACATGGACATTAGTAATAACAAGCTCACTTCAGCCCACTTCCATCAGCTTTGATGTGTTCTTACACCAAAAAATGAGTCAAAAGGAAGAGAGCAGCATTTGGCTACTCAGCATTTTGGCTGCTTTGAATTTGGCTGCTCACTGCAACCCTGACAGCTTTGTAATAAACACAGCAAATGTTTTGGAATGACAGGCAGGACTTACTGCTTGTTTCCTTGAACTGGGATTGTTTGATTTCCATTTATCACGTTCACACAAAGCAAGGTGTGTAGACAATGCAGGGCAGGGAGAAGACTTCAAAGCAAATTCCTCTCCACAAGGGAGAGTGGGGTCCCCTCAGAAAGGAGCGTTCTACTTGTCAGGCCAATTAATGGCAGCTCTACTGCTTTGGTGGGAGAAGTGGGGGAGAGGGTCTGGTGGGGAGAGAAATGAAACCCCTTCATGATTCTTTGAATCACCCCTGAAATATACTGGGAAAATCTGCATGCAGCAACATGTCCTATTTCCTCAGACAGTCAGGTCATGTGAGGAGGCTGCCAAGAAGCACTGGGTTCATAGAAAGCCCCGTTCATGACTCTACACTGGCAAGCAGTGAGGGACCTCCTCTAGTACTTGCCGTGGAAAATCAGAGAGAAAGGCAATGCACTTCAACTGCTTTTCCAGACCCCCAAGCCTTTGACAGTTCTCCCCAGTAATAAACAACATGGATCAGAAATTCACAAGGAGCCAAGTATTAGCACCTAAATAAGAAATCTTATGAGGAGCAGCTGAGGGAGCTGGGGGGCTCATCCTGGAAAAAAAGGAGGTTCAGAAGGGTCCTCATTGCTTTGTACAACTACCTAGAAGGAGCTTATAATGTGGTAGGGGTTGGTCTGTCCTACCAGGTAACAAGTGACAGGATGAGAGGAAATAGCTTCAAGTTGTGCCAGGGGAGGTTTAGATTGGATATTTGAAGTTTTTTTTCACAGAGAAGGTTGTAAAGCATTGGAACAGGTTGCCCAGGAAGTGCTGGAGTCACCATCCACCCCACTGTGTGGATATAGCACTTGAGGATGTGGCCTAGTGATGAACATGATGGTGCTGCTGGGTTGATGGTTGGACTTGATGATCTGAATGGTCTTTTCCAACCTCTAGCAATTTTATTATTCTAGAAGGGGCAAAGCAATCCAACTTCTTGCCAACCATTAAAACAACAGAAATAAAGCTGGTACTTGCAAACACTCCATGGAACTAAGAATGGCAGCTATGAGGACCTCTGACTTTGGAAACACTGGTCCAAGTTTTTGTGTGGCACCAAGTTATTTCTTAAGTTTGGCTCCATGAATATGTGACACTTGGGACATTTCCTCCCCAAGTTACCCTGAGATCATGAGAGAAGGACCAAAGGAACTGTTCCTCCTACCAGAAAGGACAAGCACATCAGAGCTGAAGGCTATGTAAAGTTAGCCCAGTCCCTGAGCTCCTGAAGGGAACAACGTGTTCTCAAGTGATTGTTAACATTATATTATCTGTGTGCACAGTCTTACACAAGGGCAGCCTTGATGCTCTCTTTGAAGCCAAATTTGAGGCTGTCCACAGAACTTCACCCTCTGCAATGGCAGCACCAGTGGAGCTGATGATGTTAGGTAGCCCCAAGAGCATTCTAAATTTTAGATTGTGCTCAAGGCCTTGTTTATCTCACAGCTTTTCACTTCTGCCCATCCATCCCATTCACCTTTGCTGTAATGCCATAACATTGATACTGCCTGGAGATCTTCTTCAAAGGGAGCTCTCACAGCATCCTGCAGTTACTGTGATTGCAGCACACCCTCCACAGAAACACCTCCAGCTATCACACCATGCAGTCACCCTAGGATATACACAGGCCCCAGATGATTTCCTACCCTCTCTGGGCTTCACATATTTGCAATCTGACAAGAAAGGATGCCCTGATCACCTATTTTTTTTGTATATCCTCAAAAATAATTGGTGGTGGATGCCATTCTCTTGCCCCGAGACAACTGGCATGGCCTGGCCTTGGCTATGTGGTTGTAACCTTCAAAGCAGCCCTCTGAGCCTATGTGCCCATCCTTAACTCCAGAAACTGGACCCAAACTGTTTAGCAAAGTGCCAAGGGACCTGTCTGACAGTACGAGAGACTATCAAAACACCTTGGCACCATGGTCATGATCCATGATTTCATCTATAAATCACAAGGGAAAAACAAACCAGAGAGAGGATACAGCCAATACCAAAACTATGGCTTATCAGGAACTTTTCAGGAACACTTCAAGTGTTAGTTCGTGCAGAGTCTAAAAGTGACTGGAGGATATCAATCCCCAAGATCTATGGCAAATAATAAAATCCAGGGAGAATTATGGCTTATAAAGACAGAACTCAGCACTTCAAAATATCACTTGCACACCAAAGCATTCCCATATTGTCAGAAAATAACATTAAAGAACAGTGATATTGCACTCACAAAAGCAGGTTCCATTGTCTCAAGGTACATCTTAATTTTTGTAATATTCATCTTCAGAAAAATGGCTGTGAACATTTCCAACAGCATGAAGCTGTTGGTTAATTTGATTTCATCCTCTCAATGGACTATTACTGGGGTAGATGTTTGGTCTAAACTCATAAAAATATATTCAGGGCTCCAGCTGGGTATATGTGAACATTTCTGCCTGCACAAGCAAAAGCTATTTTTCAGGCTGAACTGCCATCTTTTATAATC
The DNA here is from genome assembly GCA_013397195.1 of Hylia prasina. Taxonomy (NCBI): domain Eukaryota; kingdom Metazoa; phylum Chordata; class Aves; order Passeriformes; family Sylviidae; genus Hylia; species Hylia prasina. The sequence goes on from VYXD01005452.1 coordinate 662,987, forward strand.
TTCACTATTGATTTTGGCATGGCTTAAGAAACTCCTAAAGCAATTAAAAATTCATTGTGACCAAAGTCCCCTATCTCTTTTAGACTATTAAAAGAAAAGAAATTTAAAAAACGTGACTGTGCACTTGACTATTGATTTTTCTTTTCTTGTCACTTTTCTGGTTTTTTTAAGAAAAGCTTTTGAGAAAAGGTTTTTTGGTTTGTTTTCTTCATTTAAATTTGTCACATTTTCTGAAATTTTCAAATTCAAAAACTGGGGAGGGGAAAAACTCATAGGAAAAAAAGGAACTTGTAGAACCCATTTTCCTTTTTATTTAAAATAAAAACTCTGTCTGTTCCTTGGCATTATGTTTTACAGTGAGATGTTTTTCCACCACCACAATAATAATTGACACTTTTGAGTAGTCATTTGCTAAACAGCTTTGAAATATTTGGTTGGTCTGTTAAGACTGAGGTGAGGTCAAGGCCCCTCTCAAGAAGCAAAATTTTCCATTAACCCATTTGCAAAGTCCAGCACGGAACAGGTTGGACTTCTCTCCATCAAACCTCCTCCCAGGATCTGCTAACTGCATCTGTGCACAGCCAGCTCTCCCTCAGAAAGCAGAGCCCTTTCCAGGCAAAGCCCTGCTTTCCCAAATGCCACGAGAGAGCACATCCAGGCCAGCAGGGAAGGAGGGAGGAGAAGCAGCTGGGGCAGGGGAACAGCAGGGGCCAAGCGCTCTGCTGCCCGTGGCTGGGGCGGTTCCCCTCTTTCAGGACTTTCCTTTGAAAGCTGTCAGAGCCAAAAGAGAGCGGCCTATTCAAGTTCCAGATGCAGAGGGTCTCTTTGGCATAAGTATTTTTAATCAGTAAGGAGCAAGTCTTAGCACTGTGTGCAACCCAATTACGGAGGTTTCAAAGCCAAGCAGTGCCATTAAAGGTGTTTGGCCAGACCTCCACCATAACACAGGCCTGAGGTGCTCACGTGACAAACCTTTCACTGAAGCTCAATATCTTCAAAAAGAAGCATTCACTAAGCAAACACTTGCACTTTGGATTGAAAAGCTCCAAACAAGCAAAAAATCTGTGGCATATCTTCATAAGCTACACTAACAGTTAATTACCCTCCTTGTTAAATGCTCGTCTTGTTTCCAGCGAGCATTACTCACAACTGGATACAGGCCCAGGCACTCTGTGGCTGAGGTAAATGAGTGTATTTTTCTCCTCTCAGTTCCTTTCCCTACACTTCTGGAATACAAGATGAGATCCACTCATAGTAATTGAGCTGTTGACAAGTCTTCCCAGTCAGGAACATAGAATTAGTGTTGCTAACCTTCATAATTTAAATTACAAACCTAACGGTAATTGGTGTTTTTCTTGGAGCTCCATCTCCTGGAGACAGGTGATTATGGGAGAACCCTTATTTTACTTACTTTTAAAGAATATTTTAGACACCGTGGAAAAATCTAGACGCATTTTGAGTAACCCCAGCAGATAAATGGGTACAACCACAGACAGGCTGAATTAATTCTAACTTTATTTATTTCTCAATAAAGTAATTATTATTGCTATAGCAGATGTCATGATTGGCTGTTGTTGAATGTTTGGAGGGAGAGAAATTGCAGTTATCGCCAAGACAAGTAATGGCTGGGAAGGCTGGGAATATCAAAAGAACCAAAAAGCCCTTCTTCTAGGGCTGAGGAAAAAAAGAGGTGACTGTGAGTTTTGAGGCTTGGACAGTCACCACTAGCAGAAATGACACAGGCACCAAGGGAGCTGACATCAGCACTGCCGGTAGCTCTGGGAGATCCAGCATCGACTTTCATCACTGGAAATGTCCAAAGACTGCTTTGCCAAAGGAAATCTTCTCTAGCCAAGAAGACCTACAAAAATTCTTCCCTGTGAGGGTGGTGAAGCCCTGGCACAGGTTGCCCAGAGAAGCTGTGGATACCTCATCCCTGACAGCACTCAAGGCCAGGCCGGAGGGGACTCTGAGCAACCTCATCTAGTGGAAGGTGTCCCTGCCCTTGACAGAGGGCTTGGAACTAAATGGTCTTTAAGGTCCCTTCCCACCCAAACTGTTCTGTGATTCTACAGCTCTATGCAATATCAGCTGAGATGCAGAAATATCAGCATGCTCCTGAACTGAGCATGTCAAGGCAGATGCACATCCTGCATATTAAAAAGTCCTGATATTAAAAAGCAAGTGTTGGCACAAGACAAGTTCTACACAGCAACTGGGAAATGATGACCACTACAAACTGTTGCTGCTACTACTTAGTGATGATTCATTAAGTGAAAAGGATTTGTGTTGCTCTATTACTTGAATTTATTATTTGATTTGAACTATTATTTCATAGTAAGTTTAACAGAAGACAACAGAGATCTGATTGAAGCTTCTATACAGGCTAGTCCATGTGAATTCTGAAAACCAAGACAAACATCTTTGACAACACAGGGTGACCTCCATGGCTTAATAAAAGGCAGCACCAAGTAATCTGCAAGAGCATACAGGATGTTCAGCTTTCACATTCCTCACATGTTTTTCTTCTTCAGAATCAGCACTGTCAATGTTTGTCTCCCAGTTCCATTTGCCTCAAGGGTACTATAACAGTCCTCCTTGCCATGCACAGGGTTAAGTCAGGCCAATTCAATCAGTCCCCCACTGAGCTCAGACAAACAGCCCACCCCAGGCAAGAGGGAGCCCACTACTCTGAGATTGACTCCACACTATTAGTAGCAGTTGACACCCTTTTCTCTCAATAAAGTGACATTTTCTAGTGTTTGTAGTAAGCAGGGAAGATGTTTTCTCTGGGAATTCAGCCTCCTCTGCTCAGCAGGAGGAAAATCTTAGTTCACATATAGCAAATTTCTGCGTTATTTTTTGACTATTCAATGAAAATTCCTATTCACTCAAGGCTTGGTAAACAGATAATTTCCTGAATTAGTGCTCTGCAGAAGACCATTTGACAGATTAGTTCTTCCTTAGATGTGGTCCCAGGAGACAACATTGGAGGTCTCCTCTGAGTAAATGCTGATTTTCTGCACTGTAAATGCTTCACCCTTTTTGCTTGTATTTACTTTCAGTGTGTGGTGGGCAAAGGATAACCCCACAGCTGGCATGTGCTACATAATCTCACCATGTTTTTATGTGATTTTCCCATTTACCTCTGTGTTGTACGAAGTCCCACCGTACCTGCTCAAACCTCATCATCACCAGAAAAATTTCCCCATTGAGTCTTCACTCAGCTGAAATGCCCTTGATAACCCTCAGTATTCAGGTAGCACATATCTATAAAAGGTTTAATTGTCTTTAATTTATTAACTCTGATTTCCATTTATCTCAAAATACAGTGCAGGGGGGAAATAACTAACTTCTACCTATGCTGCTTCTTCAGCAATGACATCGAATAAGAGTCTGCCATAAATCTCTAACTTACAAGCACATTTTTAAGCACCAGTTAATTCTTTTAGAAGTTTAAAAGTAAGTTAAATATTACCATTCTATGTACAAGTTTTAAAAGTTTATGCTCCTTTGGCTTTTTGTTTCAAAAGTGATTTTTGTGAAAACAAGAAGTGTTTTCAAAGAGGAAATTCCAATTTGATTTCCTGAACTGCTGCTCTTTTGTAAAATTCTATAAATAATTTATTTCATTATNGCTGCTCTTTTGGAAAATTCTATAAACAATTTATTTTATTATATGTAATTATATTTATATGTTGATATATTTCTATATAATAAATATATATAATTTTTTTTAAATCCAGATACCCACCAAAATTTACAATTTCCAGAGAATCATTAAATATTATTTGAATCTCAATCTCCTTTACAATGGCAATATACAACATAAATATCTCAAAACAGAGAGGGATAAGTGAGGAATCCAGGACTGCTTTTAAAAGTAGAATAAAAAGAATGTATCCTCCTCCTAGAACCGTCAGATGGTATCACCTTCTGGCTACATCTGCAAATGGGAAATGATAGTGCAGAATGACAATCCATAGCT